>VWZT01007044.1:26856-43562 GCA_013397055.1 Pachycephala philippinensis | reverse complement strand
GACAGGTGTCTGCCAAGGAAGTCAGGAACCTCCCTTGANGGTGGCAAACAAAGTGTAGCAAAGACTCTGGGAGCCCTGCCAGAAGCCTCGGGTGTCCAGTCAGGCACGGGATATTGAGTTAAAGTGTAGCAAAAAGCCCTGAAGCAGCAGCAGAAAACAACCCCACCAAACTCAGGCATTAAAATCATAGAAAGTTTCCTGCACTGTAAAAGACATCTTTGTAAAAAAAGTCTCCTCCTGAGCCAGAGTTGGTTTGGGTTTTAATAAATTCAGATGGAGACATAGGACAGAGATGCAAAGGGAAATACTGACAAGATAGCAGTTTAATATACAGCAAAAGAAGCGATGAGGGAGAAGATGCAAAACCTGACATTTTGAGCATTCAAGGAGGCTGTTACAAGGAGGAAACCTTGCTATGTCTAAACTCTTTACATTCACATTTGCCCAAGATTAAAACAACCAATCCCAGGAACAAACCAGTGTGTTAATTCTAACCATCCCCTAACAAAGAATAAGCATGAATGTGCTTATTCTTTGCCCCAAAGGGCCACTGGTAGCTTCACCATGAAGGTCTGAGGACGCTGTTCAGACTGCCAGACACAGCATACTCCCAGTCAGCCAGCCACCTTTCCCACCCATGTTACTTTTTCCCAAGGTATCTTCATGTTGTCCCAGACAATGAAGCTGGGTGGAGAGCTTCACACCAAAATCCTGTCCCTCTCCATCTGCAATTCTGGAGCAGTGCTAGACGCGTCATCCCATCTTTCATCTAATACTCCTATCTACTGCCTCACTGAGGCCCTGCAGCTGCCTCAGCTCAGATCCAGCATAAGGGAGATCCAGCCTGCTGGTCCCCACATCTGTTACTCAGCCTTACAGGATGAGCTGGGGTATAGTATTCAGAGAAGCACAGATGTAAATACAAACCATCAGTATGGCAAAGGATTTGGGAGTCAAAAATACATACATCCTTTAGGTATGACAAAACCATTTTTTAAATGAAAGTGGAGTGTACTCTGCCTGGATATGAGGTGAAGAACCCACAAAAAGCAAGTTGCAAAGGAAAGCTTCTTCATGTGAGAGACAAGGCATATGTCATGTTGGTCCCACAGTCTTCTTTTCCCCCTGACCAGCTTCCCAGACATATACCACAGGTCAAGAGCCTCAGACCAGAAAATCCCTTCTAGAACAAGAAAAACCCAAACTCCCAACAAGCTGACATACTGCAACCAAGGAGAATGCAGAAGACTATAGAGGGTCTGGGCAAATACAAAAACATATTTTTGGCTTCTACCCAAAGAGGTAGAAGTCCCAGTCATGGGTAGCTGAAAAGCTAAAGCAAATATGGGCAACCTAAGCATGCTGGTACTTTACAGAAATTTCATTTCTGTTCATGGGAGATGCAGGGAGCATGGGAACAAAGTACTCCCATAGCAGAGGTCTGGTGCCTTTCCTGGAAGTCACACTGGCACATCATTAGACCACCAAATTGCTTCAGTACAAAGAGACATCAAATCAGCATAGCTATGCTGTAAGTAGGTTTGATGCAAAATTGTGCTCACTTCAAAAAGGAAAAAATTTCAGACTATACTCCTGAAACTATGCCACAGGAAAGAACTACTTTTGATAGGCTTGGGATTTTCCACATCAAAGTAAGTCAGTTTTCAAAGATACTCAAATAAACAACGTCATGCTTTTTGATACACAGGGCAATAGGAAGATACAGCAGTGAATGAAATTGCAGCAGCATCCTGTCACTCTGAACCACCCAAGAGATGAGAACAAGGACCTTCTGTGCAAAATGTGTCTCCAGTTCAAAGGAGACACATCCAGCAAATGCAGACAGAGAAGGGTGTGTTTTCTCATGTCCAGCACAAAAATCTATATACACTGATAACCACTAAAGCAGATGAGAAAACATGGTCTCAGAGTAAGAGGTCTGATTGTCTCAGAGACTCTCCACTCTTCCCATGGCCTTCCAAGCTTCATTTAAACCATACATTTTACTACAGCCCTGAGTGCTCAATGGTCTGGAAAATTGCACAGTAAATAACATGGCTGCCGATGCCTACTCATACAGAAATACTTCCTGTGATGGTCACAGAAATGAATGAAGCTTTCATTTGCTGTAGTGTTTCTATTTCCCTAACGCTGCTTAGAATTTGTGGAAAGATCAGTCCTTGGTGAGATGTGAACTTGGCGAAATAAGAACTTACAGGCCCATTTGGAAAAGCTTTTGTCTAGCTGCATTTCTGTTGCGGTCTGTAGGTTCTGCGTTAGTATGGCACAGCACAACCTTCCTGGAGAGCGCTGTGGGGTTGTTTGGGGAAAGCAGCAGTCCCACTTCCCATAGCCCCTGGCGGGCGGCTGGCTGTTGGCACCACAACGTGGTGGCGATAAAGGAGGAGAGAAGAGGCTTCCACATGGAAACCACAGGATAGCTTTAATTTCACATGGTGACAGTCTGGTTCCCAGGAAGCAGAGAGGAATCACACGGCACGCAGCTTACTTTTCTATGGGGACAAGGTGGGGCGGAGAGAATGGTCTCAGGGCACAGGGGCAGTACATGAGCAGAGTTGGGGTACCAGAACCAACAGGGAGAGCTTGAGGGAGTGGCCAGGACTAGGGGCAGGGAAGGGAGAACAGTATGGGGGGTGCAGAAATTTAGTAAGAAAAGTGAGTGGGGAAGTATAACACATTTCCTTTGTTTAAGCTCAGGAAGACCTGCAAGCCCCAAATCTGCCAATACACCTCTATTAATATTTGGAGAATTAGCTTTTTTTATTAGCAAAAAAGCACAGACAGTCTGAAAGAGATTTTGTAAGCTCAGAATAAAAATAGTAGTGAGCATTTATTCTTCTGTAAGTCTGTTTGCCTTGGATAGTTTTTCATTGATTTTACTGGGGCCCTTCCAGCTCTATCAGCTTGAAAATCTTTTAACAAAGAAAGGTACTGCTTTGTCAGATGGGGTGGTTCCAAGGTTTCGAAGCAAGAAGCTCCCTTTAACTTTTGTGCCAAGCCAATAAATAAAAGGGATCATCAGGAGGGCAGAATTCCACCCTTAGCAGTCTAGATCTGTATAATCACACATCCCCAGGGAGTGCAGGCTCCTCTTCCTCACACACATGCAATGGCCAAACAACCACATGGAGAGCAGGACCCATGGATGTGGCAGGTCTGCCACATACACACTGAACTGTGTCCTGGTCTCCTAGGTAAGCAGCACCACCCCAGATCAGTGTAGGAAGAGAAGTGACTTAGAAGATGGAAAACCATACAGAATTAGGTAGCATGCTGCTGGAACATTTTGCGTTTGACCTAATACTTTTTTAAAGAGCTATACCAAAGCATTAATTTAATTTGTACTATAAAACATTCAAGAGGTCCTTTGGTTGATGGATTCATAACTAAAATGCAAATTTCTCTGATGTAGCAGAAATCATAAATCAGTTGGTAAGAGAAAAAGTGGAGAAGATGGGTAAATGTGCTGCTGTCCTGAGGAGATACTTAGCAGATGGAAAATTTCACCCACAGAACAGCAGCACTGACCACTCTCAGCTATCCAAGGTCCTGCAGTGCCTTCTGGAGTTTTAAGGCTGCTATCTTAGGCAAACACAGGTGGTTATACTTTCCTTTCCTCCGCACCCATTACAGAAGTTATCCTCTTGCTTTTGCACCACACATGTTCCTGCTGGCAGCTGCTGAGTTCTCTCAGATGAGTCAGTAATCTTCTCTGGGGGGAATCCGTCTCTATACACTGTATAAGCAACTCTTACTGTCCCAGTTGGATCCTCTGGGGTACAGGGCATATCTTAGATGTCCCATGGACCATAGGCTGTAAAAGTAGCTTAGCACAGAGTTTAATACCTAAGCTAAAACCACTTTCAGAGCTTAAGAGACTACCTCTGCTTGTGATTTAATGCAGCTTGGTGTGTCCAATCACAAAACCTATGTCTCACAAAAGAGATCTTGTCGTACTAAACAAAGGATTATGCAGTGAGTGTCAATGGAAATAAACTGGCTGCTTGAAGAAAACGTTTTTAAACACTCTTCTCTATTACCTATTTCCAAAACTAATTGGAGTGTACTATATTACACATATGAAGGATGTCACTGATTAACATCCCCATGGAATCTTAACCTACTTTTCCAGAAGTTTCAAGGCCAGAGTTCTGAAGTATGGCCACTAATATAAGTGCTATCATTTCTGGGTAAAAAACCTGAGGGGTTTCAAAGAGAATTGCTTTTAAGAGAGTGCCAGATCTCTTGGTTTTTGAGAATTGGCGTTCAATGCCCAGCCCACTGAAGTCAATGAAAAACGTTTTGTTGCTTCTAGTCAGGGGACAATTTCACATGCCCACCTTCTAACTGTCATAAGAAGAGCAACTTAAAGCCGACTGAGCAGGCTGGATCTGGAAAAAAAGATCTAAATGTAATTACTTGGTTACAGTTTGTTTCAATTTAATTCATAAAAAAATGTAAGCGATCCTTTCAGAATGTATTCTGATCTCTCACATATGCCTTCTTCATCAAGTGTTGGACAAGACATACAGGTATCTCTACTTTAATGATGTTTTATATAACCAAGCGTATCTTGTGCTATCTCTAAACTAAATTCAGACCGTGACTTCTCAGTGGCTATTATTAGAATGAAAAGCACATAAAAATGACTATCAA
Organism: Pachycephala philippinensis; assembly: GCA_013397055.1. Lineage (NCBI taxonomy): Eukaryota > Metazoa > Chordata > Aves > Passeriformes > Pachycephala > Pachycephala philippinensis. The sequence continues at coordinate 38,885 of VWZT01007044.1, read as the reverse complement.
ATCATAACACATACATAATATTCCTTTGTCTTCACAGAGCAAGATAAAATGTGAATTAGTAGTCATCAATTTCAGTTTCACTTGTATTCCCAGTTTTTTATTTAACATTCCATCTTGCAGTACAGTCTTTTTATTGTCAGCTAGCCCTAATGTCTCTATTTCAGCATTTGGTTATGGATCAGAAGCACACTTTCAAAACAAGTTTCCCAGTCATCTTCCCTTTCATCAAAGTTCAGATTTCGAAGATGAAATGATAGTCTTTGTTTCTATTTTCTCCCTACTCCTTCACCCATTTTTCCTTTGCCTCAGGGAATTCTCCCAGAAACTTATTTTTTGCTATTTGCATTGCAGCTGCTCAGTGGATCCTCTTCACTTGGTATTTGGAGCCCTCATGCTCTGAACAGCCACTCATCACAGCTATAATAATGCCTACTAAAACATTTCATGTCCGAAGATCCTACGTGCCAAGGCTGCTCAAGCACAGAATGTGGACTACCATTCTGTCTTCTTAAGCATATCATAGGGACAGAGAGCTCATCCCATTTCCTAAAATTACATAAATGGAAAAAAAAAAATTCTTCTTGAAGGCTTAGTTCTACCAAGCCACATAACCAGTGCATTTTAGGTGCAGGTTTTAGTACCTTTACAGTAATTTTATTCATCAAAGTTTCAAAAATATCTTTATATACCTGCTTACTTCTCTCTAATAGAATCAGGTACTTTTAAAGTGTCTTAGAACTTACTGGAAAATTATAACAGGCATTTTCATTTTTCATTTATGCATATATACACACTCATTTTTCATATGTATGCATGTTTAGAAACACACCTATGTTCAACCCCCAAGGAAAGCATAAAGCAAAAGCTCAATATAACCTTAAAGGGAGGCTGGGCTTTGATAGGCCCTTTTGTTGATATCTGTCTATTTTAAACCTGTATCATAAACTAGGAGTGGAATATGTTTGTCACAGGGCAAAACAAAAATATATATTTTACCTTCTATTTTTCATGAATTGTTTCTCTTATTGCTGTACACAATGCATAATATTTGTTACAGCTTCAAGCAGAAGCACATGGGCATTTTTGGCCTCTGTGACTAAAAAGCACAGGAGGAGAAAGTGTGATTAAATTATTAGCTGATACAGGTTTACCACCACATCCATCTTTTGTTTTGATAGAATGGGTCAAATGTTCATTTCAAACAAAAGGAAATCCTTTAAAAACAATCATTTTGATTGACTGATATGGAGGCTCAGCATACACATTTTCAGATCCCTTTGAAAGCTGTATTCTGCAATCAGAATAAATTCACTATAAGATAGTAAATAACATCTGACCAAAAGCAATGACATTTATTGCTTATTGCTGGTAAATGTTTAAAACTGAAGCACAGAGCCAGCCTATCTTGTTCAGCCCTAACATCCAATACTGTAAGTGATGCTGAAAATGGCCAAAAGCAAAGCAAAGCTTGTCACCCAGCAAATCCCTGACTCAGCAAAGCCACAATGTGCACCCTTGGAGAAACCCTCCAGAAACTCTACCAGAAACTTGCTTCTTCACCATATTTTGGCAGGCCTCATCCTCGCACCTCAACTCCAGGTTTATAATCACAAGCAATCAAAATCAAAATTTAGTAAAAGTTGATATGTAAATTTTCAGAATTTAGAAGTTAATATGGTTGGGCGGTTCTCCATCTCACTGAGGACTTGGGGGCGGCGCCCTGAGAGCATCAAGAGGGTTAAAGCACTTAACAGCCCCAGCAGCCTCACTCAAAATAGCAATTATTTTAAAAACTGAATGAAACAAACACCTAGACCTTTTCCTCACTAGGAAAAAACAAAGTGCTCACAACTGGGTTAGCTCTAGGTGATGATGAGTTGGTGATGAAGCAGACCAGATTAAACCTTCTGATTTTCAACACATGGTGGAACAGGACTGGCAGCACTCTGAAACTGCAGATCTTTTACCTCCTGTTGCCAGCTTCTCTGCATCTCCTTACCAATAAGGCCATCCTTAAGAGAGGTTTTGACCACCCTGATCTACCTGGGATGTCAGATCTGCTTTGAGCAAGAGGCTGGACAAGATAATTTCTAGAGATCGCTTCCAACCTCTTCACCTTTCCCATTCTCACAGCCTTTTCTTAGACAGACTTTACAGCATAACAGTGTTTCAACAACAGCTATACTCACTTACCTTTTCACTACAGGCATCTGTAAAACTAGAATTAAAAAAATACTTTTTGCGGTCTTTAGACAGAGATTAAGTCTCCAACCCAGCAAGCCTCAGGATTACATTTCAAAACACACTATCACTTTGAGAAGAACTAGTTAGTGTACAAACAGGAAGAGTAAGAGCAGAAAGCAATGCTCAAGCAATTGAAACCATTGTTTGGAGTGGGAAGAAACGAATGCAGGTGAACATTTCACTGAGGCAGATCACAGAGATTTCAAGAAGTGTGGCAAAAAGGTGCTGTGTTGATTTCTCAGCTATAACCAATATTTCCGAAGTGTTTTGTGAGACTGAAAAGAGTGCTAGAACTTGTTTTGCTCCAATAATACCATGGCAAACAAGTGTGGAGCCAAAGCTCAAATGACCACTCTTTCTAGAACAAAACCTATTTTCTCTCTCTTTTCTGGGGGGGGAGGTGGAGGGAGGGTTGGTCAGAAGACACAGCTGAAGTCTTTACAAACCACTCCATTCTACTGATCACAGCTTAAATTTCATAAGATCAATTGAAAAAAACTGGAAAAATGGCGCCATCCCGCATGAAGCTCCCGGTGATTCTTAAAGCTCTCCTGCCATTTTCCTTCTGTCTGTCCTTTCAGAAAGGTTTCCTCACTATCCACTCGGGTTTCATGAGTTCTCTGATAACAAAATTGACATCTCCTGGGAAAGGGATCAGAGGTCTCCACCCAGAGTTGCCCTGTATTAGGGTAAAGCTCTCTCAGTTGTTCCCTTTGAATTATTTGTGATTCAGAAATCAAACCACAAATCCCCACTCCATTCCTTTTTTTTTTTTTTTTTTAGAGGATTAGACCTTTAATCTGACATCTTCACAAATCTGGTACATCTCTCCATCCATCAAGTGAAGACAATATCATTCTGATGTAGGGCATTTATGCATAGGTTTAAACAGTTCATGTTAAAGTCTGTCTTTCAGGGCCCCTGTGTTTTATTTATTTTTTATTCCAAGTAGGTGCAAACTAGCTGAAGGAAAAAGTTCATGCAACACTAGTGAGGGAGAGCCTTGTGTTACATTTGGTAGAAAGAAAACGTGACCTAGCAGTAAAAGACTGGAAACCCAGAGACTTTAATTATAAACTTCATTTCTCATCTGACTGGGCAAGTCGTGTTAAATCCTACGAGTTCCAAGTGAAAACATTTTCTCATTGCTCATCAATGCTCACAGTCCTCCAAAATTCCCATAAAAGACTTTGTGCAAGCTACAAAGGTCACCCAGTCATATGGTTTTTTCTATTTTACTCTGCTGGCTGAATTTGTGATAAATACTCACTGATTCTCCTGTATGCCATAACAGTGGGCATTAAACCTCCTGCACTGCTGTGACATCTTAACAGTTCTCCACACTCAACCTCTTGCCTTCACATTGGAGGTGAGTTTACTTTTCCATTATATAACACACCAGGTATTTTCTGAGGCACACTCAGGATCAGTACTGCCTTTTTAAGCTTGCTTATTTCCTAAGTAGACTCAATGCATAAATCTTGATTCTGCAGCAACTTGAACTCAGACACAATCAAAGTCATGCAAAGGCAAGAGGAAGAGTTACACAGCATGAGGCACCTAATGACTGACAATAAAATGCAGACAGCAAGGATGCTGAAATCCAGGCTATCAATAAGAGTTTTCTAAAAAAAAAAAAAAAAAAAAGGCATGAAGCAAAAGCTGCTCAGAAAGAGAATTTTTCCTATTTTAAAGTATTTTTAGTGTAAACAAAAATTCCCAAAGGAAGTAGTCAGCAAATCCAGAGACAACACTTAAAAGATCCAAGTAACAGAACAATTGAAAAGTTTTAACAGGTCTCTAAGGCTAAATAATTTGTTCCCACCAGGAGATTTCTCTATGGAAGTCCATCTTATATTTCAAATGCCAAAACACCAACAAAGCAAGTAATAAGTGTCTCTGAAATCAATCAAATGCAATTATTTTACTGCAGCTATATTTTTATTGTAGTTTCTAAAGATTGCTATATTTTATTAGTGCTGCCACCAGTATAAACTTGTTTTATATCTCCATTTATCCCCACAAAGAGACTTGGCAACTTTATTTTTTCGGTTTTCTGTTGTTATTTTGTGCTTTACACTTCTACTATGTTACAACATCAAAGCACTTGGCCCTGGAGGAAGCTATTTGGTTAATCTACTTTAGCTTTCTGTATCACAGAAGAAGTGTCACTGACATCTCCTTGCTAATCTCAGCTAAACTTTTCAAGTTATTTGAATTTTATATTTACGTAAAGGAGTAGGAGGAGAAGAGTGCTTTGCTGCAAGAAGCTGGAAAACAATCTCTTACTGAGGTACTGCTACAGTTCTTACAAAAACAGACCTGAGGTCCAAAACATCTGATGTGTGAGAAGCTCCCATACAGGGCAAAGATCATGCAGACAGAATGAATAAATGCAATTATAAGAATTAAATATTTCTTCATCAGGCTAGGTTTTCTACCATTCCCATTGCTCCTCCTCTGTAGGAAGGTAATGGTTTTAAGAAGTTTGTGGATTGTAAGAGAATGATTAATTTTCTTCCATGTAATCCAGTGTCACCTCTTGGGACACCAGGTGAGTATCTGGTTTCTTTTCACACGTTTAGTCTTAGGCAATACCTATTTCTTAACCTCAGGAGTCTTCATCTGCCATTTCATGAATGACAGATAAACAAGAAAGGAAGGAAGGCAGTAATTCTGAAAAGTTCAAAGTTATTTTTTGTCAGTGTTGTGAAAATTGGCAGGAATGCCTCCACCAGCTTTACAGAAGTAACAAGCTAAGCAACAAGCTAAGCAACAAAAGATCTCCATTCCCAGTAACCCATGTTCTTTTAATTTCTCTAGCTGATGAAGAAAACCTGAGTTGCTGGTGAGAGCTCTGGTGAAGGGTCTGGAGCGCAAGTCTAATGAGAAGCAGCTGACAAAACTGAGGTTGTTTATTCTGGAAAAAGGAAACTCATGGGGGACCTAATGGCTCTCTACAGCTACTAAAAGGAGATTGTGGCCAGGTGGGGGTTGGTCTTTTCTGCCAGATAACAAGCAACAGGACAAAAGGAAATGGCCACAAGTTGTGCCAGGGAAGGTTTAGGTTGGCTATTAGGGAAAACTTCTTCACCAAAAGGTGTTCAAGCATTGGAACAAACTGCTCAGTGAGTGGTGGAATCACACCATCCCCAAAAGTGTTCAAAAAATGTGTAGATGTGGCAGTTAGGGACATGGCTTAGAGGTGGGCCTTGCAGTGCTGGGTTAATGGTTGCACTCGATCTTAGAGGTCTCTTCCAACCTAAATGATTCTCTGACTCTACTCAGCTATAAATTAACAATATCTAATATCTTCATTAATGACATAGACGAAGGGATCAAATGCACCCTCGGCACACTTGTAGATGACACCGAGCTGAGTGGTGCTGTTGACACACCTGAAGGACAGAATGTCATCCACAGAGATTTAGACAAGCTCCAGGAAATGGGCCCATGGGAATCTCATGAGGTTTAATAAGACCAAGTGCAAGATGCTGCACCTGGGTCAGGGCAAACCCCCGGTGTCAATCCAGGCTAGAGGATGAACAGATGCAGAGCAGCCCTGCCCAGAAGGACTTGGGGGTGCTGGTGCAGGAGAGGCTGGATGTGCCCTGGCCATGGGCACTCACAGCCCAGAAAGCCAAACGTGTCCTGGGCTGCATCCAGAGCACCATGGGCAGCAGGGGAGGGAGGGGATTCTGCCCCTCTGCTCTGCTCTGCTCTGGTGAGACCCCACCTGCAGTGCTGCATCCAGCCCTGGGGTCCCAGCACAGGAAGGAGTCACACCTGTTGGAGTGACTCCAGAGGAGGCCACCAAGTTAATTAGAGGGATGGAGCATCTCACCTGTGAGGAAAGGCTGAAAGAAATGGGTTTGTTCAGCCTGGAAAAGAAAAGATTTTAGGGTGACCTGACTGCAGCCTTCAGGTACATGGAGAGCCTACAAGATAAGATAAACTATTTACAATAGCATGTAGTGACAGGACAAAGGGAATAGGCTTCAAACTGAAAGAGAGTAGGTTTAGATTAGATAGTAGATTTTTAATTATAAAAGTTCTTTGCTGTGAGGGAGGTGAGGGACTGGCACAGGTCACCCAGAGAAGCTGTGGATGCTCCCATTCCAGGAAGTGTTCAAGGCCAGGTTGGAGTAAGCTGAGTAAGCTTGTCTAGTGAAAGGTGTCCTGGCCCACAGCAGGGGGTTGGAAGTAGATGATACCAAAGTAGTGACAAATTCTGTTTTCTAAAGACAAGAAAAGGCAAGTGTTATAAATGTCTTCATTTTTTTCCTCAAAAAGCCTTTCCCTCAATCCTCTCCAGTTTTTCTTGAACATTCATTTATGACTTGGTCAAACACTGAGTGACTTTGCTAAGCTTTACTTATCTGATCATGAAGAAAACCACAGACATTGAAAAATACCTGGATACATATCTAAGCCCAGACAAACTTTAGGTTTTAATAAAAACATGCAACTACACTTCATAAAACCATCTCCTTCATTTTTCTGTAACTTTTATATTATGTTTTAGGGAGAAAAAAATGCCACAAGCTGCCATTTCCAAGGACGAAAAAGCAAATTGGTTTGATTACTTTCAATAATTTAGGGACAAAGTCTCAAAGTGAAGAATTTCTACTTGCTCCTATCCCTAGATATTACACATACCAGCTGGTTCTGTTTTGTTCAGAAGAAAGAAAGCTACTTTTTGTGTTATAGCCAATTCTAATTAAAGTTTGAAAAATTAATCTGTAGACTGGAAAGCTGATAAAGATTATTGGCACTTTAGTCCCACGTGATCACAATTCCCATCACTTACAGCTGATTCATTCTCTTGACTTGCACTCTGCTTCACTAATCCTCTCAGCGTGTCCTACCGCGCATAGAAAAGATCAGCAAGAGGTCCTGGATCCTAAGCTAAAATCAAAATTTAATAACAAACATTTAAACACAACATCTTAATATTATAATCCCTTACCTTTATGTCACTTATGTCCCTACAGATGGTTTCTTCACAGCTCTCTAAACTTCCATAATCCCTTCCTTCACATACAAATCTTTCCACTCTGTTTGTCATGTAGATGCTCTAGGACGAAAGCTCTACAATTTTAGTACATCTTTCTTCAGAATTGAGTGAACTAGATTGGGCAATAAATGTCATATGAAAACAAAATGAGTTCCACAAAGTGACAAGATAACAGTCCTAGACTGTTACAGCCCAATTTATGCAAGCCATCATCTTATTAAACCTTATTACTGCTGCTCACTGGTCAAGGAATTTAAATAACGTGTATTAACGCAACCTCAATCCGTTTCATCTTAGGCATGTAGGAACATATTTTAAATTCTGTGAACTGAAGCTGCAGCTCATCCATCGCATTATTCGTTGAAGAGCTGGTTGCATCATCAGACAACAGTACAATGCAGCAACAAAAGATGAAGCTTTGCGTGGATCCAGAGCTACTGCAAATAACGACAAAAGGAGTTCATTTAACTACTGATGGATCCCTCTCTGCTACCTGTAATTGTTTCATCTCCTTACCAGCTTGCTTCAATGAAAATGCTGCTTATTTTATGCTTTTGAACACAGTTTCAGGAGGGTAAGGAAAGGACAACTGTGGGAAATCATAAGATCTTTGTTCTGCATGACAGAATTATGACAGTGTGAATTTGCATGTAGTTCACTTTTTAGCAGAGAAATTTAGTTTCTCTGCAGAGGTTTATGTGTGTTAGGAATTCAGAGACTGGATTTGTTTGGCTTTGTGCAACACTCACCATCTGGCTTCTTGTGTCCCTTCCATAGAAAAGTTTACTTTTCTGTCAATTCTGTGTATTTGAGATAGTTTTAATCTTTCTTTTGAGATCCAAGAAATGGCTCCACAGAGTCTGGCATGTAGCAGCATTTAGAGAACTTTGCTGAGTGAAAATTTGTCATTTATTGCACTGTTTGCCAGCTGTACTTTTGTCTGTTGTGTCTGTTCTGCTCACTGCAGAGAGACCATTGAATAAAAGAACACAAGGCATGAAAAACCCCTGTATTCTTCATACACTTTGGGCTGTGTATCACAGCCACCAGCATCTCACTTTCTACTTTGTATTGAAAGGATAAGGTGTCCTCAAAACACAGAGTCGCTAAGACGTCATTTGCTTTTTGGCCAGTATATCCACAAATACACAAAAAATCCCTGAATTTAAAATACCTGCCTCCCTGTGATGGCAACTACTTATCCAGCATGGAGTCCATCCCATCATAGTGGGAAATACTTTTCCCCCATATGGCTCTTCATTCACTCCACATCAAAATCCACAGTTTCCACCCAAAGGGGGGCATTTTCTGTTCTCTTTTTCTAAGCAAATCTCTCTTCCCACTTTCTCAGTCTTTCCTTGAACACCCTTCCCCATTGCCAATCTTAGTCTACTCTTCCTCCAAGTCCTCTTGGAAACAGGAAATTTTCCTTTTATTTCACCGCAAAAATAAAAGAGGAAAAGGAAGAAAAAAGATGAAACATGAAAAAAACCAGACAAGATTGTTAGAATTATAACCATCTTAGGACAGTTAAGATGTAGAGAAGTCAATGTGCCAAACCTGCTCATAGGGGAAGGAAAGTGCAGCACTGCCAGATGGGGCAGGTGTCCGTATCCATGTGTTACATTCAGCAGATGCAGGTCTGAGTTTTCCTCCACCACCTTGAAAATTATCCTTTGTCTTCCACTGAAAAATGAAAAACATCTTATGTGGGAAAAAAACCCAAAGCAAAACACAAGCAAACAAACAAAACTGAACAAACAAAGTGGCACAGAAATCCTGTAGAATGCTGACACTACCTGCAATTTTTGGAGTATATTTCTCTGTAACTCAGAAGGAGCATTACAATTACTTGCAGACAGCTCTGCAGGCTCTCCATTGTATAGGAGAGAGTGGCAGGAGAAGATGACAAAGCCCTGACAGAGCCATGTATCTTACAGAAATCTCTTAACAAGCTGTTTAACTGACCTGGCAAAGAATTGTTTTCAGCTTAGACAGTGCAGGTTGTTTTTTCCTTTAGATGTCAGACCTGGGCTTATATACCTTCTATATAAATAATACTTACTTTGTCTTTCTTATACTGATGGAAATCAGGCTCTGAACTTCTGTGGGTTTGTTTCTTTATTCCACTTTAGAGTTTTGAAAATACACTGTCCTGGTATTTGTCTGGAGAATCCAGGCAGTAAAACAATTCAAGTGCCATACCCCTGAGTTGAAGATAATGGGCTTGAGTAGACAATTCTATTCCTGCACCCCACATTAAACCCTTCTGGGGGTTGAGATGGGTGTCTGTGGGTACCTGGACCTCAGACAGCTACTCTGTGTATCAAATTTCTGTATTTAGTGGTGGATTTGGCAGTGTCAGGTTAATGGTCACACTTGATCTTTTCCTACCTTAATGATTCTACGATTTTGTTCTGCTATTTAAATGACATCTTGGGAACAGCTTAATCTACTGACTAATGAGCTGTCTACTGAAATGGGAATAAAAATACAAAAATTTTAAATTAATCTTTTGTATTTTTCAATCTAGCTTTCCAAGATTCTTAAGTTGGATTCACAAACACAGGAACGACTCTCCAGACATAACAGTTTGCCTTTCTCAGTTCAGCCAGTCCCCCCACTATTAATTCCAGCCCGGGATCTGGCACTCAAAAGAGAAGTGAGAAAAAATTATCCTTGCATCACCCATGCAGTTGGACTAGATGATTGTTGTATGTCCCGTCCAAATCAAACTATTCTACTCTATATCTGGATTTGCAGCTAACATAACAATTTTTTCATATACTACAGATCTTGGAAGAATAATAATAATATGAATTGCAATGGTCTGTGAACACCTTACCACACATTCCAGCTCAACTCTGGCAACTAATAACAATCCAAATTTGATTTAAATCTTAGGTCTGGGTTCCCAAAAAGAGTTTGATAATGTCACTGTCCATGAAAAGAGAACATATATGCCAATGGCTGGGCACTCCAAATGTCTCCTTGTTTCTTTGAGCTCTGCATTTAAGGCAGAATAACACAATCCTTTAATACCTGAACACACCAGATTGAGGAGAGAAGCCAAAAGAGAGGTGAATTAGACTACAAGCACCACTTGAGTTAAACCTTGGTATTTTAAACAATGTCTGATGTTATTAAACCTCCACACACATTTATTTTATAAGAAGAGAAAATATCTTTGATCTTTCTACACAGCCACAAGAGAAAAATAATAAAAAGGAACCATATCTGGTTTCCTCTTTTCATATATACAAAGCATAATGCAACATTATGACTGTTTTAGTCTGGTAATATAAAACACATGAAAAACCTAAGGAAAAAATACTTTAAATGTTCAAAAAGCTTTTTTTCCATGCTAAATGGCAACATTAATTTCTGTCATAAAATCTGCTTGAGGATTCCTAAGGAACTTCAAATGTATCCTAACAGACAGGTTTGTACTAAAAAACTTGTATGAGGCAGGAATACTGTACCATCTCAGTGTTCAAAATACAGGATTTGTCCCAGAACAGTGTTTAATGGAATGGACCCAAACTCCAGTATGCTATAACTGCACAACCCACTTAGAATACAAATCCATCTGTCAATTGCACAAATTATCCTTATAGCAAAGACTTCGTAATAATAAGAATAAATATAAGCATTCTTTGTAAATGCATTGTATGTTTCACAGGTGGGAAAATAGTGTAACAAAATCATCAGAAGATACATAAATTCTTCCAGATACAAAGTCATCTCCATTTTTGCATTGCTCCTAATTCTACAGGATTCCACATTCAATAAATGGATTTTCAAACCTAGCTGCAGTCACACTACAAAGTTCTTCTTAAAAAGCTATTAAAAATCTGCTCTTAGATCATTGTTGGTAATAATGGCTTATTATCTTTACATAAACATCCTCAGTTACTTCACTCCTTCTTAAGTGAGACACCAAGGAAGCCACCAGTTCAGTGGAAATGGCTGTCACACACTGTATAAAGGCATCTATAGTGCACAAAGGACATAAAACCCCTCTGTAGCTCTTCTGGCATCACCTCTGGAACAGAGCCAGCAAATGGAAAGTGTAGAGGTCTCCTCCTTGCTGCACCAGTTGCTCCTGCAACACTGCAAGTTATCTAATAAGATTTTGTTCATATTCTTTCCCGGACTGCTGAGTCACGTCTGGTGGAAGTGTGCAGAAAATGCCAACATGCAGCATTCTGCAGTCAATTTGGTGTTTTCAATTTGGCTACCTTTTGTAGCCCATGTAGCTTTTTCCAGAACGCAGAAAAGAAGTCCTGAAAAATAACCACAAACCTTGAAAATAAACTTGTTATGTTTTAACAACATGTAAGGACTCGTGAGGTTGGGAACAGGCATACAAGCTCTTAATTATTTGGGGCTTGCACATCCTTGGAGACAGACATGGGTCAGTATCTTCTTTGTACATTAAGGAACAATGTATAAATGTACATGTTCCTTATACACGTCCTGATCTTAAAGACATATGTCTGCCAAGGAAGGCTGGAACCTTCCTGGAATGGAAAGATGGCCCCTTCCCTCCAAATTTTTATAACTTCGAAATTACAGAGCCTCCAGGCAAAAATATGGGAAAAGGAATACCAGTTCTTTACTGTTGAAGCTTTCTCATGGGCTACCCTCCCTTTTGGCCGAGGGAGAGAGAGCAGAGGAGGCTGCTGAAGTTCTTTATTCCATAGTCTTATAGTTCTCTGAAGGTAAAGTTCAAAGGGGATAGGGCCAAGCAGCAACAGCAGCAGCT
>VWZT01007044.1:5961-26610 GCA_013397055.1 Pachycephala philippinensis | reverse complement strand
ATATATAGACATATATATATATATATAAAACAGAGCAAACAATAAAAAACAACAACAACAACAACCCACCAGAAGTTTTCCCTCCCGTCAAGCACTTTCCCCTTTGGTGTAGTTACGACCACAACCAAGAGGGGGCACTGTTGGCTCCTGGCGAGGCAGAGGGACAGCAGGGACTCTCAATGCAAGGGACTCCAGGGGATGCTCCAATGCAAGTCCTGAGCCTCCGCAGGGGTTTATGGTGGCCCCGGAAAGAGAAAGAAGGTGGGGGATTCAGTATCCCCAGGCTCTCACATGCACGATGTGGTATCCTGGTGTTACGAACCGATTTAAACACAGAAGAGCAAAGAAAACTAAGTCTCTGTGAATAAAATGGATTGAAAGGTTCGAAATATACCCCAAAATTTGATTAAAACCAAACAAGGTTAGATGTTGATGCCAAAAAAACCCTGATTTATTTAATAGTAAAAGAGAGGGAGGAAGGCAGGAAGGAAGGAAGGAAGGAAGGAAGGGAACAGAAAAAGAGGGGGACAGGTACAGTGACAGCAATTAGGTTGAAACATATCACCCTCCCAAGGATCCCAACAACATCTCATTGTTCCCCTCCACCTGGTCTTCTTGGTGGTGAGGGTCCCCCACACCTGAAAGTATAGAATCCAATGGATTAATATAGGTTTGGGCAGGTGGGAACGCCCACGTGCCTGCCCTGGGCAGGGTAAGTTTGACACTGTCCCTTGCAACACTGTGGATCTCTTGCATCATGTGCAGGGTCTGGGGAGCCCTTTGGGGAGGGCCTTTGATGGGCCATGACATCCCTTCTGCTGTGCCTCATGTGGATCCGGCTTTTCCCCGGGGCAGGGGGCGGGGAGGGCTCACCCTCACAGCTGAGCTGGTCTGCACAGCGGAGGGTGGGCGTTCACTGCCTCAGATCAGAGGCATTTTCACCACACGTCCTCCTCCCCTCTCTGGTGTGAGGATCTGTGTGAGCCTGACAGCAGGGAGGTCTGGGGCTGTGGTCTCCACCCCGAAGGTGTGAGGTTTAATCCTCTCGTGGAAGTATTCTTCTTCCCCAGCCCAGACCTGAGTCACTCTATCTTATCTCTATCAATGTGCAGTCCACGGCCTCAGTCAGGAGGCCTGTTCAGGGTCTGGTGGTCTTCCATGCAGCTTTTGTTACGGCAAGAGTCCTTCATAAAAATGTTTAAGCCATAAACTATAACATTTCAGTCTCCGACACCTGGTGATGGCAGCTGCTGAGATTCCAGTCAACCAGCAGCTGGGACCCTCTCTCCGGAGAGGGGGAGGAGGTGGGGGGCCCAGTTTTTCCCCTGAAACACCCCCGCAGATGGTGAGTGCTGAAAAGTCCCAGTCAGCCGGCAGCTCCTGCAAGCAGCAGCCTTACCAACAGGCAGCAAGGAGAATCCCACACTAGCACCGAGCCCCTGGGCAGAAGTCCAGCACCATAAACCACAACTGCCTCCCCGCCAAGCAGGGCAAAGACTGAACCAACCCCAGCTAAGAGACCGCCAAAAACTCTCTCCCCTCCCCAAAACCATTTCAGTGTTATGTCGAGGTACTTGGCCATTCCTTTTGTCTCTTAATTGCTAGAGACATTTTACCTAGAAAGCTGCCCCTGCCACCCCGAATCTCCTTGACAACAAATGGGAAGAAATCCCTTTGAGAAAACCTATCCCCCAACAATACATCAAGGCGGGGGTAGAAATAAACATACAAGGGATAGGGAAATTCAGGAACTTTTGAACTAAACATGACATGTGAAGCAAAACAAAAGAGGTAAAATAAGCCCTACAGGTTTCTCTTTCCAATTCATGTTTTTTATGAACCCCACCTTCAACCTTTAAGATAACAATCATTAAAAGTCAAAATACTGTAGCAGCAAAGCTATAGTAGCTAGTTAGAGATGGTTGTTCCCTCATCAGGACATATAGAAATAATACCTGTTTTTACGAAAAGATACATTACATACTCTTTTTGAGAATTATAAATGTCAATGTCCTAATAATCCCCCACCTTACTTTTTTCTAAGGAATAGTTGCCAAATCTCTGTCATTCTGTTTTTCATTTAATTAGTTAAGAAGAGCACCATTTCAGTTAACTAGTTAAGAAGAGCACCATTAATCCTGAAAAAGTAAGAAAGGAAAAAATATTTTCCAGTGTATATTGTGAGAAAACTAGTGTTATGTTTTTTCATTTTACATGTATGCTTATAATCTTCAGAGGTATGTTTCTCCCCTCGTGAGACAGCATGCCATTGATGTTGCATGTGGTTCACAACATCTGAAAGGTGCTGCAGGGTTTAAATGTTCTTATCAATATATGGTTTTGTCTCTAATCCTTGGAGTTTTTACTACCTCCAGAATAATATTTTTACAAGCAAAGGCACGCATTATCATCTAAATCACAGCAATTATCAATGAACAAAAGGATATGCCACTTCTGCCATGAAGAAGAGCTAAAAACATTTCAGTAAAGTAAAATATCTCATTTTATTCAAACCAGAAAAAGCCTTACAATAAATAAAGACGTTTCATTTACAAAAAAACGCCCAAGTTCCTGGCACATAGCTTTCAAAGTCTCTCAAACATGTTGGTAGAAATACATAGAGCCTGTGGGTTACTTTTCCCTGCTTTCTGCTGTTTTCTATACTGTACAGACTGTATGTGCTGGAACACAGACTTTTCAGCTGCCACCTCTACTTGGATGTAATATGCAGCAGTGAGAATTCCCATATCATTCTCACTTTTCCCCCTCCCATCCTGGAACAGGCTTCTTACACTCAAAGTATCATCAATATCTAAGATGGTTGATAATCTTCTGTCAAGTAGCCTCTGGGAATTACTTGATACTGATAAGGAGGGGGAGATGTAAAGAACTGCTTGTCTTCCACACTCAGTTTGATCCAGGCTGATTCCCCTTAGGAAATTACAGCTACTGGACCATCTAATTGGAAAGTCTCTCCAAATACAAAATAGTATAATGCAATTTAATATACTAGTAGTGACTGGCAGCAAGTGAAATTAAGTGCTGCCCATTTGGCAGTCTGTGCTTGCCCCGTGAGCTGCTCAATACAGAGGAACACTTCTGGCTGCTTTGACAAGGCTGCCCCATGAGATGTGCTTCAAGAGGTCTTGCACCAATTGAAAATGCTTGGAGCTATAACCCAGGGCCCATTCCCTGCAGGGAGTAAGGAAAAACAGTCCCAATGAACAGGCAAGACGTGTTAAACAACCCTTCATGAAACCAAAGTCTTTGGACTAGATTGTGATGGGGGTCAACATTTACAAGCTGAAGTTTACTGAAAGTAAACAGCGAAACCAAGTAATACCGGGAAATTAACCTACATTCATTGCAAAGCATAGAAGTAGCCTAATCTGTTTTGCATGAAAGTTGCATGGAAAAACTTCTCATCCATTCCCAGTAAAGGAGTGGGTGAGTTTGATCGATTTATTCATTTTCCTTGCATCATTTTAAAAAGTGCTGTAAAACCCTCACCAAGCCAATGCCATTGGTTAACTATGTCTATGCAGACATTAGGAGATAAAATGATTCCAACATCAATCTTTTTTTTCTACTTTCTTGCTGCAAAACACAGCAATAAATTGCAGACTGTTCACTACAAGGCTAAGTTGTAATGCTGTTAAAAACTTCAATAAAGCTTCAGCACCAAATTTAGTTCCCATGATAGCCTGCATCACAAGGTCCTCCTGCAGTGGCAGGAGATGGCTTTGCTAAAACAGTAGCAGCAAATCAATTAAAAGTTGCAGTAAATAGCACAGTCCCTTGAAAGTTTTCACAGTACAAACATGGTAATGCTCAATGTTATATTTAGGAATGAGATATAAATAACTTACAGCTGCATTTACAATGCTTCAAGCTTTGCTTAATGGTAAAACGTAACTGTCTAGAAAGTTCCAGCACACTGCAATAGAAATCATTATTTTTGTGTAGATCCATGCAACACCAAGACCAGAAGAGCCCCAAAACCAACTAGAGGCTTTGTGTACAGAAATAGCAGACCTAAAATACACACATAGCTTTCTTAGGTGGTTTTTCTGTGACAGGAAATTAGGTTGTAGGCTTACCCATTTTAGACTAGCAGCTTCCCTTCAGATCCTATACTAACTACCAAGGATATTCTCAAAGGCCACCATGTTGAACATTATGTCACTTTAAAAGGATTTTAATGTAAAAGCTAATTCGTTATAATTGAGATCTCATACCTGGGCTTCTAAAAGCCCTTCTCAGCTAATGTCTGTGTATCAAAATTACACTCTAGCATTAACAAACAGAAAATTAAAAGTAGCAAAATTGGTAGAAAAGCAAGTTTGTGNAACAAACATATTCTATCACAGTGGGATCGTAAGCCATTAACTTTTTTTTTTTTTATTTTGCAAGAAACAGAACTGATACATTTTTGAAGAGTTTTCTGACCAAACTCTATCCAGCAGTGACACACTGTTTTAAGGGCATCAGCTTTCTCATTTTAGGAAAAGATGTTAGACATGCTCAACTCACATGACAATTGTTATGCCTGCCACTGTAAATGCCCCTGGTACGCATACACATCTTCTTCCTCACCGCAATGGTGGGAATTGTGCCTGTTGTTCCCTTCTTTGTTGCTCAGACTCGCATTTGGCACCACTTCTTCAGTAATAAAATAGAACCACCCCAACCACCAGTTTCCCCTTCCCCTGTGAGCTTTGTCTCAGAGGTTTTCAAAATACCTAAAAGGCTCCCCCAAAGATCCCCAATCACCCCTCACTTCAAGGCCAACGAAGACCTCAAAATGAACCACAGGGAGAAGAAAAGGGACATCAGTACAAACAGCTCTCATGTGAGCTCCCAAATGCCAAAATATTTTACAGCCAATAAAATTGTGTCTGTCTTTACATAAAGGCATTCCATAAACAGAAAAGGGATGAACATGCTGCAATCTGCTTTGAACTTCATTTCTTGTAGAAACAGACACCAAAGCCTTATAAAATACTAATTGAGCAAAAGTTATTAAATGCATCAACTGAGAACATGAGTAGCCCTGTGTTCTGTGTACAGATTAGTGTAAGGACACCCAAATTACGTCAAACCCTATGTACTCCAGGCATTCACATAATTTCTATACATAATTATTAAATTCATCATGTTAATATGTTATAATTCCCATTTTATCTAAATTGTATCATGAAAGCCACATTTCTGTGCCTCAATGCAAAATTATATAGGTAAATTTTTATTTTTTGCATTTCATTATGGAAGTAAGTTGAGATTCCATAGTTGGGTAATTTAAAGCAGCAGACATTTTCACATCTTTCAAGTCTCATATAGTTTAAAGACATTAGAGTTCTAGAGATAAACCTCTCATACACATCATGTTTTAGGACCCTCAAATTCATACCTGCCACAAATACACTTTGAAACGAAAGCAATGCCCTCCTCTTTCCAACATCTAAAGTGATGCTTCAAAAACATTTTGCTCTGCCCAAAAAGAAATCAAAGTAAGTAAGTAGAAATGTGCAGGTCTTTCACTCATATCAGGACTGAATTAGTTCATTCGATTAATTGTTGTGGCAGGACCTTTCACCCCCTGATACTGCAAAACCTTACCTCCCCACCACATATGGCTAAAATCAGACCACAATGGTTTGTCATGTGATGAGTTATCTCAGATGAGAACCTCCTTAGCCAGCAATACATATCCTGACTTGAATGGTCAGAAAAGAAAACCTAAAATTAGTGACTACAGACACAAGCATTTTTACAACTATAGAAGACCACTATGATCTTCATGAAATCAGAAATCTTTTACACACTCTCTTAGTGTGTAGAGAGTTCTCCACAATGACAAAGACGTTCACATCAGAATACTTCCTCAGGGGATTGAGAGAAATTAAGGAGACTCTCTGCACACCGCTATCATGCATTGGTGAGTGACACTGATTCCTAATCTATACTATTTCTTCACTAGCTGTAACATAAGGTACTTCTATAATCCTCCACTGTATCTTTATCTACTAGTGTTTCTTTTTGTTTTATTCCTGTGTAGGAAGTAAGTCCGTTTAAGTCTTATGTCTGTTTTCCTTGTGTCTATTCAATAAATAATTCATGTTGTAATAGGCCTGATCAGTCATTATTAAGAACTTGCAAGGGAGAGTTGTTTTGGAGTGCTGGTCGCCTCAATAAAGCTACTGTCTACTGCCAGAGGCCTGGGCAGAGGCAGGGACTTGTCCAAGCTCTGCCCTCTCCATTCGTAACAATTGTCACAATTAAGATACAAAGTGCAGAAAATATCTTTAGTGTACTGTAACAGAAGTTCTGGAGTTTCCAACTTCCCACTTCTTGTTCTGAAACTCCACAGTCAGCAGAAAGCTTCACGCTAAAACGCATATTTTTGATTTTTATAGCCGAAGGAGGAGATAGTACAAATGCTATTAGACAAGGTTACTCTTCTTTCCATCCACGCTTCCTAAAAAATCCGTGATAAATTATATTTTCCTTATTATCCTAAGATCACAAGATCACAACTCCTCTTGTAGACATGTCAACCCGGACAAGCGTACTATTTGAAGTCTTAAACATATGCCTGTTATCACAATCCCACATCTATAAAACCTGACATCTATTTTGGTACACTAACAGTTTTAGGACTGCAAGAAATATGTGATGACTTTGAGCTAATATGTCATGTTTACAACTCTACATATTTTGAGTAATTTACCTAAAGGTCACACAGTCCACATATCAAGAGTTTACTCCCAAAATATCCAGGGACTTCAAATCCTGACAGTCTCTATTTTTCCCACAACAGACAATTTTCTGAATAACTCTAAATGACATCTGCATTGAAGACAAATATTCGACCACGTATCCATAGACATGTAACTGGCAATTCCTCCTTCCCTTCGTTTTCTTTGATCATCACCATGGCCCATCCAGCATTAATGTCATCTTCTTGAAAATAGTACCTCAGAAAAAAGGCTCCTAGAATCCACCTATACATTCTGGAGTAACCATCTGCTTTTACTTCTGTTTTTCCCCTTGTCAGTTGCTTATTGTAGTAGTATTTTACTACTTGTTGCAACTCTCAGCAATGCTCAAAACCCATAAGCACCAATTCTGCAGCATGTAAATCTACTTTAGGCACCTTATCTCATCAGTATTCTACAAACAGCCAAAATTTCAGAATTATTTGATGGCCTAGAGGTGAAATTTCCCATTATGATCTCCTTCATGAACCCAGCTGAGATTTGGAGATCAGGTATTGCACAATTCAGCTTCTGTCGGGAAACTTGACTGCATCTATCACACACCAGCTGCATGGCACAGCTGCACAGCAGCTGCACACCTGTTCAGACTTGTCAAAGGTGTGCTTTGCTCCCCCAGGAAAGATTAGAGCTGGAATCCAGTGCTCTTCCTCAGCTCAAGACTTCCTGAGCTCCTGGGATTTGCTGTCAAAGATAACAAGTAACAGGCACCTGAAAACAAGAGAAAAAAGGGGAAGTACACATTTGTTTTTAGAAAAAAATAACATCAGGAGACTTAAATATTTGTTCCAACAAGTGAAAATTTGCACGTTAGTAATACCATGGTGCAGGTATTGAACCTCACTAAGAATGGGCGTTCTGGGCACTTCTTTTCTGTCGGTCTTCTGATAGAGATCAATGCAATGTGCATACGCTGCACAAGTTGAATTGCATCCTCCATTCTGAGAGGCAAATGGTCAGGAACTGTCTCTGTTGAGGTGGTCACGACACGTATATATACACTGACAGCTCCAGGCAGTGGCAAATGCAAATGCAAAAGCATCATATTATTCTACAAGGCCTCTTTTATACGGTTTCTTGGCATTCCTGCTGTGTCCCCATTGGCATCTACGTTAACACCCCACAAACTATTGGTTGCTTGCAACTAACACCCATCTAAAACAAATCTAAAGCAAGTAACAGCCTCTCTCGAGCAGCTGTGCATTCTTCATCTGTTGTTTTGCGTTCTTGCTTCTGTTGATGCTGAACTTCTCACGGATACAAACCGCATTCTCAAGTGATTGTGTCCAAGTCGATGTCTGTGAGACTTTCAGACCAGCTGTCGGTTCCCACAAGTAACAAATAATTTCCTCATTGACTGCACCTTGTCTTCACTTTTTCATTTATTAAAAAACAAGGGTAGTTGCATGTTCCGTCCCCAGAAAACATTATGCTTCCAAAAAGATAAAAGAACTCTGTATGAACAGGCTAAATCTTAGATTTCTGGAGCTCAAGTCAAGAGAAACAAGAAAAATAAGACTAAACTGCCTTATCTGCTGCTTGGCATATACAGTGATGGAAGATTATCACTTCAGCACCCGATTTCTGTCAGCTTTATCTGAACTCTCCTATTATTTGCTTATACACTGGGTTCTATGTACAGTGCTTGAGAATGCATGAAAATTATTTAATGTACAAGCATTATTAATAGTCTCTGGAGGAGGTGGGTTTTGCTTTAAAAGACCAGTCAAACGTGTGTTGGACTCTTTGGGGAATTCTGATCTTAATCCAGCAAAGCATCTTAAGAGGTTTAAGTCTCTCATATGCTTAAAACCAAACATATGCAAAAATGTTTTGCCCAGATGAAGCTTTTAATAGTTCCACGTGTGCTTATAATTAATAATCTGTGGATATTTTTCATTATTGGATTTTTGTAAAAGCTGCAAGAGGCTTTTCAGACTTGTCACAGTCACTCAACAAAAAGTAAGGCAGCCCTTACTAGTGACACTTAAGACCATTTGGGTCTGGTAACAGAAGAAATCCAAGCAGTAAAGGAGACAATTTTATAGTGTTGGTTCAGCGAAACAACATATAGTCCTGGTGTTGACCAGAATATCCAACTACAGCAGGACAGCCTCCTGGCTAAGGAGCCTGGTGCTGCCCAGAATTAAAACTTCCATGGCATTCACTTACTTAGCTGGTGGTCACTGGAGGGATTTATGCCATAACATTTTTTGCAAGTTTGACTTCAAGTGCTACTACCAGGTGTCCTAAAACAGAAGTCCAGGCAGAATCACAGAATCATTGAATTTGGACAAGACCTCTGAGATGATGGAGTCCAATCATTAAACCAGCACTGCCAAGTGTACTACTAAACCATAGTTTTAGATACCCCAAGGGCCATATCCACACATTTGTTGAACACTTCTAGGGACAGTGACTTCAACACTTGTTAAGGACAGGTCAGTCACCTGGGTAGGTTAACTGATTTTATTAACAACTTAAAACAACAACTGAAGGCAGGAGCCCAAGATAAGCCCCAGCTCCCAACAGCAAGCCAGAAGAAAACAGTGCTCGCGAGACGCTGGGTGCTTCCCAGACACTCACGTCACAAGAGGAGAACCTGATGCAAAGCACCAGAAGAGTTCTTATAATCCCTTCTTGGCCAGGACTGGTCCATTTTTCAATCCACTCTCTCATTGGCTCACCCAGCGGTCTTTTCATTGGCTTGTTCCAGCGGAAAATTCCTGGCCAATCATTCTCTCAACTCTTCAACTCATTGGTCCACTTGTTTCACCAATCAGTATTCATGATAATGTCACCTTTACCTGTGAAAGAGTTCTCGAAACTTCCTATTACGACACCCCATATGCTGTCGCCATCTCGTGATTACACGGGAGTATTACACCCATACATTGTGTGTGCGCTTAAATTAACTCCACTTTATGACTAATCAACTTCAGAACTTAGCCCCAATATAACCAATTAATTAATTAACCATAAAGTCATTAAATGTATATCAACAATTAGCATGCAACCACTGATACATTTATAACACTTCCCTACAGGACAAGTAGCACATGCCCCTGTCTCACTGAATGAGGGGGAGATGTCTGGGGCAGACAGAGATTGTATCATCCCACGTATCAGAAACAAATTTTTACTTTTCTCATTTTTTAAATATTTCAATTAAATAAATATTAGGCTGACTGCTTTTTCTTTGAAAGCAAGACCAATATGTGCCAAACCACCATGTTCAGAGAAGAAGAAATTCACAGTGGCTGTAAACATACATTCTGCAGCTGGAACTGGAACTGAAACAGCTGTAGGAACACCTGCCCTCTACTTAAGCTGAGGCAAGATCCAGAGAGATAGGAAGCAAAGGATTTGGGCACAACTTTACAAATTAAGAGTACGCCCAGGAGTCCCCAGAATTCCTAGATACCACTACCTAGCATCTAGGCCACTGTCAGTGATTGAGACACAGACCCAGACCGGCAGGGAATCTGAATCTCCTATTCAAAGACAACAAGTTGGTTTTATAGACTTTTCCAAGGCATGTTATTCCCTTACATGGCAACCTTCACTACACGACCCATCACACACTTCCATGTCACCAGCACGACCCTGTGTTGGGTGACCAGGCACTGCTCACCCGTCCGTCAGCCCCCGGCAGCTCCTCCCCACAGGGTTCGGCAGAGACAAGCCTCTGTGCCGCCGCCTGCTCCTTTGTGCTGCCACGTGCTTCTTGTGTCTTCTCATGGCATTCTGCAGGCACATCCCACAGCCCGCAGTTCAATTCCATCCCATCTCTTCCATAGGCCACCACACCTTTGCTGCAGAAGGGAGCTGAACATGGTAAAACCAGTGACATTGTGCCTGTCACTGCCACAGTGTTTCCTCCAGATACACAGCAGGCACCCATTTGCAGTCCGGAGGAACATCCACCTTCTCAATCCCTGCAAGACGTCAAGAAAAACCTTGAGGTGGTGCTGGGAGCCACCATGCAAAAACCAAAAAGGCAAGACAGTGATACTGTGATCATATTAAAACCAGAGGGGAAAGGTGCACCCATGGCCAGGACGGGGGCACCCAGTCTGCTGGAGGCTTCTGTGTATGCTAAGCTCCTGCCATGGTGTGATCACAGAATCATTGATACATTCTGTTTACTATAATTTAGAAGACAGAATGGAAAGAAGTCTTATTTTATACCTCCAAAGAGGAGCTCCTGTAAGCTAATACTAACATCTTTACATGACTGTACACGTTCCCTCCAAAATTAGCACATCATTGAGATCAAATTATATTGTTTCATTACCTGTAGGGCAGCCTTAGTGAATTCAGCGTAAATCAGGCTTTCCACTCTTGGGTTTCCCTGTAACACTCCTCTCCCAGCTGAGGAACTCTGGTCCTCTACAAATACCACAGAAAAAAGCACACCAGCTCCAACAATTCAACACATCCCAAGAAAATATTTTGTTGGCCTATAACTTTGATTTCAGGCCATTACTTGTAACTTAAAATGAGTGACTAAATTACAGAAAATAATGAACATGTCTATATTCACCTTACACTTCTAAGCAAAAATTAGTGTTTTACTGGCCACAATACACAGGGGATGTCCAAATGCAGTAAAAGGGGGGTGTATCATTCTATACCTCACTCCCCAAAGTTCACTCAAAACCAGAGAGAAACGTTGAGGTGATGATTTCCTCCTAGGGAAAACAGGCATCTGTCGGGTCTGTGGGGCTTGGTTCTCACAAGCACAAATAAAGCCTTTCAGTTTGTAGAGCCAAGACAGAAGAAATGCCAGGGTGGGATGGTGGACATATTCCAGAGCAGTATGTTAATTTTCAAGTGTTCTAGCTTATGTAAACACTCAGAAATCCTAGAAAACAGTCATAGTAAACATTCTCTGAATGAAAAACTCAACCAAAAAACTTCGGATACATGGGGAAAATACATTTGACAGATAGAGCAAAACTTAAGTTATGTAGTCACACATAAACACCTCCAAGGCTCTGTTTAACCTTTCAGTTCTCATAGACCTTTTAGCAGAGGTTTAATCTCACATTAATATCAAATTTAACAACTTGTTAGAGGTTGTTTTAAATGTTGTTTTAAAAACAGCTTCTTGGTGCCAACCAGGTAAAGCTGTCCAGCTCTCTAAAGGAAAAGACACCACAAAAATCAGTCAATTCTGATCTTTTTCTTATTGACATGCAGAGAAAGAAACACTTGCTTTTAATAACAGGACTTCCTTTCATGCAGACATAGTGGAAGCTTTCAGAGGATAAATAATTCATAGTCTTCCAACCCTGAGAATAAATTTGCTCTTTTTCTGTTTTACTTTCCTTTAAGATATGACATCTTAGGAAAGGAGACTACTCTTTGCTTCTAAGCATATAAACATGCACAGTGTTTCATTCCCCCACTGCAACAAAACTATAAGATCAATAGACAAGCACCGAAAAACTTTTCCCACCAGGCAGAGACTCTGCCATCTAAATAGTTTCTCAAAAGATACAGCCTCACTAGCAGCAAACCACAAAGAAACAGCCAGTGCACAGCTAGGGACCAGGCTTGGAATAATCTCACATGGGGACAACTCCACAGTAAGGCAGCAAATTAATTAAGCTTGATCATATCAGTGACTTGTGAACTGTAGTTCTGTCTCCATTCTTTTATCTAAACTCCAAGGGGATATGGGAAAGTTGTTGCACTTGTTGTGCGCTTTTGGTAAACAAAGGGGGAAAAAAGCAACCCTATACCAGGATGAATAAAAAAACCTGCAACATATTCTATCTGGTAAGCTGGGCTGCATTTATATAGGCCTAAAGCAGCAAAAAAACCTCAGCAGAGCAAACAGGTTTCCCAGTAATCAGTAACAGCAGCAGGTTAAGCTTTTGTGCCCAAATCTCACGGGGGCTATTCTCATGCATGGAAGCCTCTCAATTCTCAGCCCAAATATATTTGGCAAAGGATCCAAAAATCAGCTTGGAGATGATTCTCATGGCTCCTGTTTGTAGCACAGTGGGAATCACCTTGTATTAGGTTTATTCATAATCGAAAAGAGTAGCTGCAAAAACATAAAAGCTGCCATCTAGTCAGTTCAAGGCCAAATCCATCTCAGAAAAGCATTTCAGAAGGAGGCAATCCCTGGGGATAGTGTGTGATCAGGAATGCCAGAACAAGTATTTCCATCCATCCTGCAGGATTACTCCCTAACAGACATTTGCTAATCTTTGTCTGGTCCCAGTTTACACTTAGCAAAGAATGGAGCTCTCAGTACTTACTTCTGAGAGTTCCCCCAGCTTTATGCAGAGGGGTCACTGCCAGCAGCCACAGGACACCAAATGTAAACACCGTGCTGTGGACCACAGAGTACTGCTTTCCAATGACAATTTTAAACAGTGTATCCCTCTCCAGGAGGCTCAAAGTGCATTAAAATGAACTATTTGCTGACCAAAGAGAGAATAACACCATTTCAAACTTAGTACCTAATGTTGGGGAGGGTGGAGGATACAGTCACTATATAAGTGCTAAGTCATTCATTTATACCTCAGTGCTGAGGATTAATTATTTCCAGCAATATTGACAAGAGAAGTCATGAAAAAGAATTCACTGCCAGACTTTTTTTTAAATTACTATTATTGTCAGCACTACTAATCCAGTTAAGAGTCTACCAAAGTGATTAAGGAAATGCTAGATAAGGTCTCACAAATACACCTATGACCCAATTTTATACTTGAAGCCAAATTCCATTGAACAGTGTGCTGATATTCATGAAACTGCAGCATTTACAAACAAGTTGTTATGAAAGAGGAAAAATAAACAAAATCAAACTGTTGATTGCAAATATTTTGCATAGCAGCTGCTATCATGTTGCTGAGAGGTGGTTGAAATTTGAGGAAGGAGGAGGAGAGATCATTTACAGTGAACACTTAACTGCTGTGAACATCATTTTTTGTGTAAGCTCTGGGAGCCGTCAGAGCCATTACTGAAATGGTATCGAAAATGCACTTAATGTTTCTCCTCACAGCAAGTGCAGTTCCATAATACAGAGGGTTTGCAAGTTTTCAGGACTCATTTTCACCATTTGTGTATGGAGGAAGAAGAAGAGGTGTCTCTTGGCTGGTTTTGCTCCCACCAGATTAGCAAAGGTGACGGAAGAACTCAGCAACTGAGCATTTCAGCTCAGCCCACCATACACATCACTGATCTGGTAACATGTGGCATATTGAAGTTTATGGCATTCAGCACCATACACTTCAATAACCCCTGTGTATGAGAAACAAAAATTCCAGTATTCATTTTTCAATCTTCCCTTCATGCCCGAATCCAAAAAAACCCATTATCACATGTAAGGCAAAGAGAAAACATTTGGCCTATTTCAATGTTAACCATAAAGAAGTACTTAAAAATCTGCTACACACCCTGCCAGGAGGGAAAAGAACTGGTGCAAACAACACTACCCCAGCATAGATTTTTCTGCCTCAGCTCCATTATATCACAAGGAGAAAAGAGGCTGCCAGGGACAGAAACAGGCTGAGAACCCAGTTCACCAGTGTTCCAAGGAGGAGGGGAAAGAAGGAGCATGGGCTTTGGTCCTGTAAACCAGCAATGCAGTTGGTAAAAATCTCATCTCTGCCAAGTCTGCAGTGCTAGGACTAGAATGCAATGAGCAAACAAACTGACTATGTTAAAATTAGTTCAGGCCATTCTAACCCTACAATATCCATCAAAATGTAAGGGTACTCCCTGCCTAAAAAACAGTGGGTTTTCAATGCCTCACTGATACAATCAGACAGCCTAAACCTACATATTTTACTTTTTTTTTTCTTATCCAGTATATGTTTTAAACCAATTTTGCACATGCATTTAATTAAAATCGAAAGGGATTACTTCAAAAAGAAATTTAATCCCATTAGCTTTCCTACCAGAAACAAACTGGCATAATCCCCCCTGAGTGCAGGTTGCCCAGTGTACGGCAGACCCTGCAGCCTTGGGCTTCCTTAGCAACCTTCCCACAGTTCTAACATAAGTACTAAAATACAAGGGCACAGGGGAGCAAGTGAATTCCTGGGCTGACACCGGAAACTGCTCCTTAAAACTCAGCTACATGACCAAATGAGACACAGTGCAGCACACAGTGTTTTCCAGCACATTTTTTCCAGGCCAAGCATTCTCTTCCCACTTTTGCTGGTGTATGCCTGTTAGTCAGAGAACTGCAGCCAGAAGGTCAGTGTCAGGAAAGCTGCCAGACACAAGCTACAGGCCAGACCTCATCGAAGTTTATTCACTTTTTAGAGAAGGGTAGTAAGACAGGGGGACAGTGACACAGTTATACCATACCCTCAGCACGTCAAAATGTGCCACTATACAATGAACACTGTTACAGGTCTAACCTGAACAGGGAAGTGGAGCAATTAATGAGAAATTAATTTCACCACATGACTGGAAAGACCTCTCACTTCTCAAAGCAAGCACACTTTTTAGGTCACTGATGCTCAGCTAATCAGAGCCATTTCCTGCTCTTCCAGAATTGTCCACATCAAAAGAAAGTGGTTAGAAAAAGAAAATTTCATGCATATGTTAGTTTCCATCTCTCAGTGTAAATTTGTCCCACATTTAAATGGCTCTCTAAAAACCTGGGAAAGTGTGGAATGCTGGTAATAAATCTGCAGAGGTCTGTCCTAGATACTCTACATGTGCCAACTTACTGTTTGCACTCGGGCTTTAGCAGCTCCTGGTTCAGTGCATTTCCCAAGACTGGATGTCCAACAGCTCAGTTAAGACCCCAGACAAGGGGCCACTGTCATTTGTGCAGTGAGTGTGACACATCCTGTGTTCACTGCAGGGTCTGGCTGCACCAAAAACTTGCACTTCCTGGAGACTGACCTCTTCAGCTTCCTCCACAAGTGCAACATGTGTGGTGCATTTGGCCTACTGATATAGTGAATTCTTTGCACATGAAGCTGAGGTTTTGCCCACAACTTCTAAAAGGAAGATACAAACACTTTCTGCATACCATATGGGTCTCAGCCCCTTGCACTTCCCTAAGTCCCAGCCCTCTCCAGTTCAGATTGCCCCAGCTCAGCTCACACTGTGGACATACCCATGGTCACCGATGGACACAGCCATGTTTTTACCATCCCTGAAAAGATGCTCTCATAGGATAAAAGAATGGTTTGGGTTGGAAGGCACATTAAAGATCTAGTTCCAAGCCCCTTCCATGAGTAAGGACAATTTCCACTGGACAAGGTTGCTCAAAGCCTTGTTTTCCTGGATTTGCATCTTGGTTTCATGGGATGTCTTCAATTCCAACAGAAGGAAACTCTTCATCCTTTTTATCTCTTTTGAGGACTTTATTAATGTAGTTTTGCACAAGTAAGACAGGATGCTTTCTATCAAAAAAAGTAAGACATAGTCAGTAAATCAGATTCCATAGTCTCAGTTTCAAAATAGATAATGCCCTTGCCCTTGTATTTTGCTCAGGCTTTTACCAGCAGTTTTTCTGTTTTTCTGTTACCCACTGATGACTCTCTCCAGCTTGACATTCTACTACTTTTTGAGGTCTTCCAATTTCTCTCCTGAGCAGCTTTTGCCCCAGTCTTCAGCATGACTGTCAGAGCAAACTGGCTCCAACAGCATTGGGTGCCTGGGTTCCAGCACTGTTTTCTTCTCAGATCCATCCTCACAGAGAAATCCTTTCAAGTTATTGTCTGAAGAAGAAGGTTCTATTCAGGTCAATTCTACCAAATTTGGTTTAGTGTTTTACTCTCAAAAGGGACTCAGGGTGTAGAAGTCAGTGGAGGTGAAACGGTAAACTGTATGTCAGCTTTTGTTTGCTGCCTTATCAAACAGTCCATATCCCACACAGATTCCTAAAGAAGTGAGTGCATTGTCTTTGATTAATATAACTACTCTGCCTTCCTCACTGATAAACTGAGATGTTTTTCTGTGGAAATGACAACTAGAACAATGTTTTAAGACAACAAGTGTCAATGCTCAGGATGAAAAAAGCAAACACACATGAAAAAGAGATTTCTCTTCAGAGTTCTAGCAACTGGGACTCCATGAGTTATTTACATACTATGGGTTTTCTGGATGGGAGTTTGGGCTATATCCAAATCCAGCTGAAATCAGCCTGTCCTGCCGAAGACACAACTGATCATTTAACTTTTCCAAGATCAAATCAGGTCTGGAAAGCAGCTGATTCCTTGTGTGCTAGAGTAACTAAAGAAGAATCAAGGATGTTCTGAACATCGTGGAGAGACTTGGAGCCTTTTCCCCAAAACTACACTACATATAATTCTGAAAATATTTAGACCAAAAAAAGTCTAGACCTTTTCTCACAAACCCCCTAAATGATATACTGTTATTATTTATCTTTGATTTAATCAATTGGACAACAAATAATAACTCTTTCAACTAAGTTTGATAGAATTATAGTGAATTATTTTTTCATTATTCTCAGATCTATTTTTCTTTTACTGTAAATTATCTGCTCTCAAGTTTCATAAAAAATTCACTGGAACAGAAGAGCAAAACTAAACCTCTATACTCAGCTTTACTAGTTTTTATAGAGCTCTTTTAAGGTTTGAATTTAGTTCACTTGTAGGGTGCACAAGCAGATCTAAAAATAAGCATGTTTCAGAATCTTTCTTCATGTTCAGGCCAGTTCTTCAGCCTCAGTAAAAATCTTGGATGTATGAGAAAGTTACACTCAGTTCTCCCATATATATTCTTTACAAGGATCTGTGATTAAAGAGGAAGGGAAACAGCTTTACATGGTTACCTTTGAAACAAGCCATTGCAACATTTAAGGGAGAACAGAGAAAAACTATGCCTTCAAGCAAAATTACAAACAAAGGAAGGGTTATTCAATGGCTGGGGGTTATTTCAGTTTCCTTCTAAAAGAGGAATTTTGCATTGTGCTTGTAGCATGGACAGCTGCACGTGGTCATTAGGTGTGACTGCAGGCTCCAGGCTGGCTTCCAAAATACACCTCATCTGGGTATGCCTGATTTATCGGCTCTAAAGCCAGCTGGAATGTAAGGAGCTTCGTTTTGATGATGTTCCTACAAGCAGAAGGTAAGGGTCTCTGGCTAACCCTTGACATACTTGCAAAAAATACTATTCAATTCCATCGCACAGCCCACAAAACGGGTACCTCATTCACATCAAGCACAGGAACAGTAAAGGTTTGTCCTGCTCTGTCCTCCAAAGGGACAAATTCCTACATGTCCTCTCTCCCACCTGATTTGTTATTGCCCCACAGAATCCCCATTCCTGCCAGCATCAGGCTTTCAAACCTATAGCTGTGATCTAAGCAAGTTTTTTATTCCCTCAGCTGAAGGTAAGGATGGCAAAAGAGGCCTCAAAGATTAAGTTTTCATCAGAGTTCAGGCAGAAGCAGCAAGATAGTGAAGCCAAATTTCCCCAAGAATTGCAAAACTGGTAATTTTCAAAGAAAATGAAGATGTATCTTTTCCAAGTTGTAATGTTTTAGTATAAAAATTATTTCAATGGAAACATTTTCAGAAAGGTAGGGGACCAAAAGGAACTGAACAAGGTAAAGCAGTGAGAGAATTGCATAAAAGAAATCAGATTATTAAAAAATAGTCTGTTGATAGTTGCACTCTTTTAGATGATAGCTTCCATTCTTTTTCCCAAAACAGCCTTGAATCTGACTAAAACTTTTCCACTGTCATATTTGGAGCAGTCTCACTTAACACAAAAGGAAAAAAAAGTCTGAAAACAAGAGATACTGATCTGTTTTGTGGATTCAAACACTGGGATAATAGGATGAAGATAACATAAGGATTGATGTATACTCAGAATAAATGTGCAATATCAACAGTAAATATAAATATATAAGATCCTTACATTGCTTTGAAGATTCTTACATTGCTTTGAGCAATGGTGAAATTCAGTCTTTCCAAGATGTAAATCTGTGGTGCTGTGTAAATAGATTTCCTCAAATCCCTGGAGTTTCCTGCATACATCACAAGTACAACTGGTTAGTGGCAGCTTGTATAAATGCCTTCTTTCTAATGTCTGAGTGCAGATTTTGTAAATTGGGTATGCATTTCAAAGATAACAAAAGGAAGGGTGTTTAATTTTCTCTTAAATACATACGTGCTTCCTATGAGAGGGACTTTGCATAGTGCACAGCACAAAGTACATTGCATAAGAAGACACAGCTTTATAGCAATTAGTAGAATATGAACAGGTTCTCCTGTCCCACGCTGCTTCCCACAGCAGCAGTTTTGGATTTTCTGCCACACACAATGGATACACACTCAAGGTACCCCCATCCCATGCAGGCTCCAGTCAGTGATTCCGTTGGAAAAAATACCTCCAGCCCCTCTCCACCAGGCACTTTTCCCTGTGTCTAAAATAGCCAAGTTCACAAAGGAGCATTTTTGATGTCCAGCAACATGAGTTATTGAGCATCTTAAAGGCTCAGACAGGAAGGATATTGCTTTACCACATGCAAGAACACTGCAAGAAGAGTTACACCCCAGGGAGCCTCCCCACGGACCATGCAATGGAGCATCGACTCCCAAGGACCCATCACAGAGACACCATACAGAGCCAAGGCTTGGAAGTGAGCTCTGATAGAAGTGTTAACCCCAGGCCCCTTCCAAGAGATACTGGAATATCATTTTGCAAAACAAACAGGAAATAGGATTTGGAAAATGCTGCATTCACTTTAAAAAGTACCAGGCAATAAGTCTGCCATGGTTTTGTGCAGATTTCCCCCTGCTGTTACTCCTACTCATACAAGCACCTACAAAACTACTGCAAATTTACATATTCCCAGAATATACTAGTTATTACAAAAAATCCCGCAATCTAATCAGTGATTTTTTAATGGACTTTATTCACAGTTTGGATTCCGCAAACTAAATTCATTCCGAGATCTCCAGGAGCAATTGTTTTGATTAAAATTTAATGTAATTTGGTCGCTTTCTGTTCTGCAAAATCCTTTCATATGCAATCTTCAAAATACAATTTTTAAACAGATCTTACCACCCCCGTGAATGCTTCTATTTCCTGTGCCAAAACCCCACATGAAGCAAGGGAATAATAATTAAAATATACACTTGTCTGAATTTTTAATTAATAACACCCTCTGTTTGTTCCTTTTGGTTTATTGACAAATACTTCAAGCATATTCATCAAAAGGTTCAACAAATTTTGTAATCTACATTACACACATCTGTCATTCCCAGAGAATATACCCCCAACCGTCACACAGAATCCTGATCTTGGGTTTATGTGCCACCAATCATCTTGTTTGCTGTTGAGCAGGCTGACATGGAGAGAAGACTGTAGATGTGACCGCTGTTCGATCTTAACATCTGCATGAGAAAGCGCATACCAAAGGATCATGACCAAGCCATAAATATTTAGGTGAGAATGCTTTAATTGGCAACTCAAACATGGGTTGCTGTGGGATGTGTGAGAGTGTCGGCAGTAAGAGCAAGAACCATCCTGCTCTGCCATTTGTTTGCATGTTGGTTAGTCTCCTCCTCAGTTGCATTGTAAACAGCAAAAACAAAAACCTCATGCGTGTTTAATAAAGCGATTCTGTTGCACCGCAATGGTGTCCGTGATCCAATTGCTACAAATGGCGCCCAATGTGTGGCACAAATCGTGAACCTCTGGTAGCAACGCCACATTCAAACCAAGTTGTGTGAAAAGGGGATCCCCATCCTCCATCTCTACTCGTCGGATAGGTGAGACTGCAAATGTGGAACTGTGGGACAGTCTTCGTCTCATTGAGCATAAGCTCTATTTAGAAATTTTACAAAGAATTTTAAAAGAACAGAGATTTAAAACCCCGTCAGTTAAGTTAGCTGCTTTATTAGTATAGCTGAAT
>VWZT01007042.1:77620-156124 GCA_013397055.1 Pachycephala philippinensis | reverse complement strand
AAAGGAAAATTAATCATCAAGCAGGACTGTACATTTTAAATATCAAAATTTAAATCTTGAAAAACTGGAGCATCCCCCTGCTTGCCACAAAATTATATTTTGCATTACCCACAATAGCATATTGCAGAACATCTTGTGTTTCAAACTGTGCAAGTTTGTGTTCGTGTTCCCTAAGTCTAAGTGAATAACTGTGCTATCATAGGTCATAAATAAAACTGTTAGTTTAAATCACTCGATATGCAATTTATACAAGAAAAATGCAATAATCTGTATGGTTTCAGTGTCGTGCATGGTTTTTAAGAATGTTTTCCTTCGTAGCATTTACAAGCACTTAACTGCTCCCTTCTTTTCCCAAGGTTTCAGATGCTTTATCACCCCGGTTAACCACATTCTACTTTCACATTAACCCAGGTTGACACATGATGAAAGAACATAAGGAGGTTTAATTTTTAGCTGACACAGGGTCATTAGTTTCTAACTTGAGGAACAAAGCCTTTAAATACCTCTGTGCAACATAATCTCAATTTTATATTATCACCTGACCATTGTGGTTTGCAGGACAGATGGATTAAATATCTCAAGTTTAACCACAAGTCTTGCACTGACTCTTTTCAATGGGGATTCCTATTTGAATGGCTCCTTTTCCATTTCTCACTTCATGGAGTATTTTGCAGCACTGGACTGCATTCTAACCTTTCCCTCCCCCCTTTGTTTGGCTTTTGTTTTGCAACAGCTGTTATTATCGTTTTTGGTCAGCTGTGATTGCTGGAGGCAAAATAGGACCAGATGGTGTTTTGCTATGCATGAATGGCGAGTTAGAGGAGTTTAGATTGAATAGGCCAAGTTTGAATGGTGTCTATGCACCACCTGCCCTCTTCAGCAGCAGCACACACATCATAGGAGCATGATCTGTCTCAGACCTACTAGAATTGGATGGGAATGGAGAGCGCCTCGTTGGATTTTCTCCATATTTATTGATCTTCCATGCACTAACAGCATAATGCAGTACACAGTCAATTTGAGTTAATTGGATATGACACAGCATGTACATGTAATCTATCACCGGAGTCTCCTGGTACACTTTAGGGTTTGCTGCCACAAGAACATGCGGTATTAGCCTGCATTAATAGGCTAAGTGGATGGAAGTAAACCAGGATCATTGTAGGGTTTGATTTAACAAAATATACTGTAGTTTTACAGTTGTACCCTTCAAACTGCCAGAAATGCAGTTAACTATGAACATTTCTGATTTGATAGGCTGGGGCTGAGTATTTTGTCACTGAAAAAATACATGTCATTCCCATACATTTCTGTGAGGTTTGCAGTGAAATTTAAACAAATGTAGGAAGCAGTGTCTATAGGGATGGGCCAATGCCGTTTAGATGAGTACCTAAAACTGGTCAGAGGTGGAATTTAAATGTTACATAAAAATGTAAGAACTGTTGTATGCTCTGTTAAGGCTGGCTGAAAGACATGGGGTGTGAAAGACTTGTGCCTGGATGTTACAGAAGAAAATACATATGTTATGAATAATGAAAAAATATATAACAATAATATATAATACATAAATTACTTGCATTGTTACAGCAATTGGATGTTTCAAAGCCTACTTAATATGTAACTGAGGGTTGTGATCATGCTTTAAGTTGGCAGGAGCTGCTCACTCGGCGTCTTTGTCTGTGGTGTCAGGTAGCCAAGTGAGCTACTTTATTATGAAAATTACATCCAACTGAAAAAATGCTAAATATTTTCAAGTGCCTGTGGGAAAAGCTAGGTTTGTATTAAAGGATTTGGTTCTTAAAGTCACCAAGAACTTAATGCTTCTCAGGTGCATCAGAGGGAGAGAATTTTCGGTTCTAATACTAAAATCTTTGAGAAGTGAACGTATTGCTTTGAATGAGCTGCCCTGACACTTCAATAGGCTACATTGGAGATTTAGAATGCATTCTGTTTACCTCAGTTAAAAACCGTAAGTGGTATTTTAAATAGTGGGGTTTTTTCCAAGTTCATGGAGTATTAACATCTTCAGCCCCTAAACAAATCAGAGTAGTGGAGAGTTCTCTTACAAGGTTTGAAATTAAATTTATTTTAATCATCTAAGTCAAAAAGGTTGAACAGATAATTTTACTTGTCCTGCAGTTACGTGCACACTTCTTCTAGGTATCATTTATTCTCTTTCCTCTCCAGGAATATCTTTTTGATGCAGTTACCTTTGGTCTGTTATTTTCTCCAAACTGGAGCTGCTACATCATTGTAACTCTGCTGCTCTAATTGTAAAAGAGAGGCTTTGATCCAGCAAATCACTTTAAATGAGCTGATAATTCATGTATAAAAGTAGTAATTTCATTGAAGTGACTACTCATATGCTCTGTTATACAGTTGCTCAAGTGCTTTCATAGATCAGGGGTCTGATTGCAAACCATTGTATTTGTTTTCCAAGCAGATCCAAGTATTTATAATAATAATCAGAACCTAAAAATAATCTTACATTTTCTGCAGTTTCTTTTATCAAATTCTATTCTAAACAAGTCACAAGTCTCATTTTCAGGTGCAGGCATCTAACCTTAGTGCTGGTTCAGTGACTGTGAATCATCATAAATGTGTAAAGAATTACCCACGCGATGGCGAATTGTATCCGCAGTCATTTAGAAGGGATTCTACTGTGCACAGATCTGAAAACTTCTACCTGGATCAGCAGTCACAGCTCTTGACTGAGCAGATGCCTTAACCAAATATTTGTATTTACAAAACAGAGGAGTAAATGCAGGCAGACAAAGTGCCAGGGTACCTGCTGGCAATATTTGTGAAACCTAAAGGGTGTAGCAACTGCAGGCTGGTTTATTTTAGTGCTGTAGCCCATACTGTACTCATAACAAACATATACATTGCATTAGCACAAAGTACATAAATAATAAATCCCTTGTGTTGTGATTTTTCTTGCTGGTAGTTAAAGGGGCTTAATCATGGAATTGGTTTTGCTATTCCAGGAATCATAAGAATTGACCATTATATTTAAAAAACAGTAAGTAGCTGTACCATTTCTTACTTTCTTCTTCCTAATTTTGGAAGTGAAGAATATTCAGTGTCTGGAAATCAGAGCTCACTTTGGAAAATTCTGCTGTATGGACTGTTGATCAGGGCATTATCACTGCTGCCCTGATGTGTGTGTATATATATATAAATAAAATCTTTTACCCTGCTCCTATCTGCTCACCACTTGTGGAAAGCTTGTGCTGAAGAACTTCTCCTCTTTCAGCCCCCTTCATGTTCCTCCTGTTCCTGTGGGTCACAAGGAAATTAATAGATTGTGCACATGCACAATACGTTTGTTTTAATAAAGAAATGTCCAGATGGGTGCACTTAATTGTATGTGGCAAATGTCTAAAATATCCATAAGTCTAGGCATGCATTTGGGGATTTTGGGGTTAACATGTTAGGTGCTTTGCAGCACGGACTGCCAAAGGATTTGGTTACTGCTTAGCGTGCCTTGGCACTGACAGAATATAGATGAAGCTAGTGATAATTACCATCCTTGTGTAAACAGACTTTCTCCTGTATAGAATGGTGGCAGATAAATCTATAAGAGTTTTGGTCAATTACAGCAGACAAGTGTATTACAGCAAATCTTGAGCCCATGGTGAAATACATGTAATTCTGAGTGTCAGTTTAGATACTTGTGTTTCTATAAAGGCTGGGTAGTCTCTCTTTTTTCCTTCCTAATTTCCTTTAACCCAAGGCAAATGAAGTTATCCTTCACTTCAGAAAACAACCAGAACTCGCTAGCAGGCTTGGAGAAATTAAACATCCTTGAACAAAAATTGTGATACTTTCACATTCATTTTTCTTGATGTTTCCTGTAGTTGTACTTGGCTTTAAACTGAAGGTGGAGTTTGTTCTGATTGTTTCTTTCCATTTTCAAAGCTGCTGATCAGCAAAAAAAAAAAAAAAAGAATAGATGCACAGTTCTGTATCCCTGCCCGTTCAGCTGCACAAGAGGCAGCTCCCACTGGGAATGGGTGCCTGTCCCAGCTCCGCCCAGCACAGCAGGATGTGGGTGCAGCACGGGCTCCATGTTTGTCTCATTCCATGTCACTCTGGTGCTAAAAGTCAAAGCAAGATATAACTGATAATTTCAAAGGGAGCAGAGCAGCCCATCGTGGGCCATCATCCCCTTGTCCCCGTGGCCATGGGGTGTGTCACTGCAGCCTCTGGTGGGGCACAAGATCTCCCCTGTGCCAGTGGGCCCCGTTCACAGCAACACCACCGAGCACCGCACCTGTGGAAAATTAAAACCAACTTTGCAGTGTACTCAGGGCTAAATAAGAGCCCATGAAGCCAGTGGAAATAATCCCAATGATTTCAGGATACTTTGGACCAGGGCTTAGCTGAAAATGGACAGAGAAATGAAGTCATTATGACCGCACTTGTAATTTTTTCCAATGACGTAGGAATATTTCTTGGAAAAAGAGAATTTCAAGGAGAGGGAGGAAGAGCAATTTTTCTTCTGAATTGAGAAAATGAAAACTGATGGGTGTGTGTTGCTATCACAGCAAAGTGTTTCTATCCAGGCTCAATGTTTCAGTGTGTAAACAACTTCCATTGAAATGTGCAAAGTGCCTGTGCAGAGCATCTGGGAAAATATTTGTGATTTAAATGCATTAAGCAAAATGATAATGTTATTTGACTTTGGTTAATCGATAACAGAGGAGAAATAGAATGCTTTGTTAACCTTCTGCCATACAATACAAAGTCAATGAAATAAAAAAATACTTCTTTCTTTTTTTAAAATTTGCATAAATTATAGTGGGGTTTCATTTTAGGGAGTGTGGGTTTTTTCCCCCTATATTATATTTTTCCCCCCGTTATCTGTATATTTTATCTGCAGTTTGTTGCTTTAGAACCATGTATTTGTCCACTGTAGACAAAATATGCACTTTGTTCAATTCCTTACTTGAGGTCAAATTCTCTTGAGGAGAACAAGTGTGGGTTGTGTAGCTGTCAAAAGAGGGTTTAGTGCTTGACCCTAAGAAGCATTCAAAGCCCAGATCTTTCTTTTTTTATTGCTTTTCATTTTCATTGTTTGTACTTTATACTTAAGAAGGGGCCTCTGCACAGGGGAAAGGCCCTGCTTTCGTATTCACAACTAGCAGCCTTCTACTGAAACACCTCAAAAGCTTTTCACAGCAAGAATTTGGAAACCACTGCTCTGTGTCAACTGCTGGTGCATAATCACATGGAGGGGCTGGGGCAGGATGTGCGGGTGCACGTGCCCGATGGAGCCCAGGGAGGATGGGATGGAGGTGCTGTAGGGATTCGGGGCACATGCATAAATGGTCTGGCAGTAAACAGAAAGCACAGGAGGTCTGTAAGCTTGGATGCACTAAAGCAGGAGTGTGAATCCAAAAGGTAAGTTGCTGAATCAATGTAGTTTAGAAGGAGGTGCAGACAATAGCTGTTTAACTGGATGCTCACTGAAAAGTTGATGATACACTTTTGTATATCTGTGCTCCAACAGAAGTTGTCTTACATTCCCTACAGATGGTGTTTATATAGTGTGCACAAACTCAGAGTTAGAAATAGCCACAAAAAAGGCTGGAGATTTTGTGTAATTATTCACAATTACTATTGTGTAATTGGAAAGTGTAAGTTTTGTATTACATTTTATTTTATAGAACTACAGTGCAATTATACTTGTAAAAGCTATTGCCAGTATGAGGTACCTTATTTGTAAAAAATGCAAAATGCTTGTAGTGTTCCTAACTGAACAGGAGTTTTGGTTAACATACAGAAAGGTGATTTCAAATCCTTTCCATCTATGGTGGCAAGATTGTTGGCCTTATCTTTTTTATCTTGGGCAGTAACTCAGCTCTCCAGGGCCATTCCAAGGGAGCCAGGAGCACAAGAGGACCAAACAGATGGACTGAGATACCAGAAACCTGAGCAGTGAAGGAAGGTCACCTCTTTGGAAAGTTACACAATCCTTGTGGGAGCCTGGCTCCCAGGTAGGGTGATTTCAGGTGGGAGGTGGGCACTGCACAAGCCCTGCCCTCTGCTGCTAAAGGCATGAACCAGAATAAAAGAAAAGGAAATGACAAGTTAATTGGTCATCTACATAAGTTGAGACTAACTACATATACTATGTATTCTGGGATAATTTGTACCCTTAAGAAACCCTAACAAGGAGCAGTTTCTGCCCTACTTGGAACAGAGTCTCCAAATAGTGATTCAGACGGGGAAGCATGGTTTTAGTTACACAGATCTCCAGTCAACATCTGGGAGCCAAGGAAACGCAAGGACACATGAGCACTCTGTATCAGCATCATCTGGTTCAGCAAACAAGAAGCATTTCACAGCTCAGGAATATAAAAGTTGACTAAGTCAAAAAGCCTTACAATGAAGAAATAAAATAGCTTTCAGGTTATTTCAGAGTATCAGGGAAAAAAAACCGCAGAACAAAACAAAACCAAAAAAAAAACCCAAAAAACCAAAAAACCCCAAAGACAACACTTCCAAATTATGAACTGTATGAGCTTTCATATGCAGCGAAAATTCCTCCAGAGTTGTATTTGTTGCTCATAACAGGCAACTTGGAATAACATGAGAGGTTTGCAGAGTCCCTGCAGGGCGCAGTGCACATACAGGCACTGTCCAAGCCTTGTTCTTGAGGGCAAATGTTGCTTTCTGGTTGTTGCCACTGGTTCAGGACTCTCATTTTCATGCAGACTCGAGGCCATGTCATTAGTCTCTGCTTCTTGTTCTCAGTAGCCAGCCGGTCCCAGCCTGGCAACAGCAATGGAAAAGTGACTTTCAGGATCATCATGGAAAATCCCCGAGACAGGAGGGAACCTTCCCTGTGGTATGGGGCTCTGTGGGCTCGTGCAGGCCCTGCTGTGGGTCAAGGGCACTTTGACTGCTGGCTGCACCAGGCATGAGGAAATTGGAATTACAGAACCCCCATCCCTGGGAGTGTTTCAAGGCCAGGTTGGATGAGGCTTTGACCAGCGTGGTCTTTGTGGAAGGTGTCCCTGCCCATGGCAGGAAGATTGGAACTAGATGAGATGATCTTTAAGGTCCCTTGTGTTTTGGTTCTGTTAAGGATTGCACTCTATAAAAGTGGAGTGAGAAGAAAAGTTTGTTACACAGGTTTTTGTTAAAACGGAAGCAACAGAATAAATAGGTGAAAAAAAAAAAAAAAGTTGAACCGGGTCAATATTATTCTTGGTGATTAATTAACATTTGTGTTTTTTAAATGTTCATAACTGCACCTGTTTCTTTGAAGCATCCTCCTGGGTTTCCTGTGTGGAAAAGCAGAGGGTGAGAGGCTGATCATCTGCAGCTCAAGACAAATATTGCTGTGACTGAGATTTGCTGCTCAGGTACTGTAAGAAACTGAGTCCTTGGAACGAAGTAGATAGACGATCCCTTTGTGAATTTAACAGCACTTGAATAAAGAGTAATTAACCCCTTACAGTATCATATATGGAATTTCCATCCCATACTTTTAGTTTAGTACCACTGCGATTTTAGCCATCGCCTCTTGAAATCCATTGAAAGCTCACAGTGGCTTTGGAGCTACTGGACCACATCTTGACAGAGCAGCTTTGGTACTTTCATACTGCAAAAGAATGATTATAACTCAGAGCTGTGCTTATATTCCTGCTGGCAGCAAGGTGAAGGCTGTTTGACTCAGAGCCCAACACAGTCCTGTTCACCTTTGCAGCCCTGTATAAATGATTGTGAGCAATGCTGAGGTTGGGCAAAATTCGGGGATTTAGCTAGTGTTGAAAGAGTTGACACTGTTTCTCCTCATAGAGAGAGTGCAGTGTCTTGCTTTCCATGCTTAGGCATTTAATCAGCTAGTAATTAAAAAAAAGGTGCGGCCTCCAGTGTCCCAGTATTCGGTCACACAGCAACATCAATATTGCTGGTTTTTCTGCCTTTACATAGAGGTGGGATTAAATTTTCTACCCTACTCCTTTCCTACTTTTGGTACATATACAACTCTTTTAAGCAGTACAGATTTGATTTAAAAAAAGCCAACCCAGCAGCATAAACCAAAACCAACTGTGTTCATTGAGGCATTTTGTACATAATAGCTGCTACTTACCATTCTTATTCATCGGGCATTTACAGAGAAAGCCTGTCTTGATATCTTGAAGGCACTTTTAATGAGTACACATCATGAATTTTCCAACTGCTTTTAGATTGAAAATGATTTCCTTTCTATTTGTCAGAGAATCATGTTATTTTACATTTTAAAAGGTTCTTGCACACCTCCCCAGCACCTGGATTGTAAGTGATTATTGGCTATTGTAGTTGGAAAATGAAAGTTGGTAGAATTTACTTCAAGCCCGTTCAACTAAATAAAAAAGTTAACTTCTGCTTAAGAAAAAGAATAAAACTGCCAGATAGCTACTGTACTCTCAGCTAAATACCTGCTTTGATATATTCATACAAAAGGTTAAATCCTGCACTCCCTCTCTGCACAGCACCTGTACCAGCCATTCCATCCCTCTTGCAGAATATTCAACCTGTCAGGCTCCTCCTGTCAGGATGCTAAAAGTTTATGAGGGTTCAAAATGTGGACTGGCCAAAATCATC
The DNA here is from genome assembly GCA_013397055.1 of Pachycephala philippinensis. NCBI lineage: Eukaryota > Metazoa > Chordata > Aves > Passeriformes > Pachycephala > Pachycephala philippinensis. Next base: position 147,523 of record VWZT01007042.1, on the reverse strand, counting down.
AAGGAATATCCATTCATGTTTCTTCAACACAAAGACATTATTTCTGGTTTGGGAAGCGCCCTGATAAAATTGGTTGGAGACTGGAAGGCAATCTGGGAAAAGAGCATGTTGTGTGTGTCTTGTGCTCACCCTCGTCCCAGAGCAGCTCATGTTGGACACGGGAGACCGGGCTGGGTAAACCTGTGCAACCCCTATTTTAAAATCTGATGTTAAATGGACTAATTTTAAAACCACTGCAATGGTTACTCTAGCTTTGGGAAGTTTCAGAATAGGGAAGACAAAGCTCAGTTTCATGAACAAACTCTATAGGCAAAATCCATGACAATGGGAAGCCAAGTAATTGGGAAAACTTACTGTATTGTGTTAAGTTAATGTTTTCCAAGCCCTAAGCCTAATTGCCAAGCACTGAGCAGTAACTACTAATTTTCTTTCTTTCTCAAACTGTAGGTACATTAGAAGTATTTCCTTATTTTATTGTTCAAATACTACTAAAGATGAGTACACTCAGCATTGACCTAACCCTGCTCTGCCAAACTGGCCAAGGAACTCTCAGATCCAGTGGGAACAGATGGAGGCTCCTGCCTGCAAGTTCATGGCTGCTGTTTGGTCACCACAAATTGGGTGACTTTACTCACTTGGCAGTTTGGTGTAAGAAAATAGTGCATATTTTAGTCATAACTTGTAAAACTTCACTTTGCATTTGAAAATATTTGGAGTGAAGAGGAATAATGAACTATCTCTACCCACATTAAATCGATAATTGAGAATATGAATATTAAGAAGCCCAATCTAAAGAGTTACTGATTGATTTGCTGCAAGTTACTGTGAATTAGGTCTTCAAGGAAGAAAACAGGATTACAATTTAAGATTGTAATTCAATGGCTTAGAATTTGTACCACTTCCCATTCTCATGACATTTGCAGAAATTAAGCACTTCTGTCACACAATTTAGCATTAACTAGGATAAAAGAGATTTATCGTTTCTGTTGTTATTTTGGTGATCATACAGTCAAAGGCAGAGAGCAGCCAAAACCATCGTTGTGTTTAATGTTGGTTGGTGACATGCATTATTGTCTGGGCAAACATGGCATGGAGTGGAAAGGACCATACCCCATGGATGGTCTGAAATTAAAATCTTGCTTTGATGGTTTAGCAAAGCAAAGCCTTAACTGTGCTGGCGAGCAGCCTGCTTCCCACTGTGACCCCTGCAGAAGGAACATCCTTCCGCGTTGCAGGGGCAGCTGAGTTAAAGGCTGCTGGTTCTCTGTGGTGTGGTTGCCCACACTTGGAGCACTTTTCAAGTGTTCCCACTCTGAATCCAGTGGGTCGGGTTTGTGGTCAGACTATTAATAGTGGCCTTTGAGCGGATTTCTTGAAACGGGAGGCTCGGCAGGATCCTGGCAGCTCTCCGGGCTTAAGCAATTTAATGCTGATGCCTGATGCCTGGGATTTAGCATACAGTCTGCTCAGTGTTCATATTTAAGGACAAATTTGCAGACAAGGAGCAGAAAAATGACTTGATTTTTAGCTAGCTATCACATATGGCTGTTCAGTTTTTGTGTGAGATCTTTACAGAGAGATCTAAGACTTGTTTTCCAAAACTCACCAGCAGAGAATATGATGGCAGTTCTTATGCAGAAACAAACAAAGCTCTATTCATGCAGGAAAGCTGTTTGTTTGTTAATGATCTTATGTAGGTAATAGCTAGTAGTAGTGATGGTAATTCATTGCATGGAACACATTTACCCAAAATACTTTTATTTATTTTTAGGGAAGATGACATATACTGACTTGTTCAATACAAGAATACAATGCACTAAAAAGAAATATCTGTTGTGTTTTACAGAACAACTGCCTTTATTCTCTCTTTTCCTTTGTCCCTTGAGCTTTAGAGTATGACTATTTAATTAAAAAGATTGAATGAGAGACCAAGTTTAATTTTTTCTAAACAATAAACTCCAACATATTCAACAATGTCTCATGCCTTCCTGGCATTTTGACGTACGCCTGCAGCAGAGTCTATTGAATTTGGTATGTGACTAAAATCTAACAAAGAACACTGTCTACTGAACTTTAAATCTGCTTGGTTAAATCATTCAGTGTGCTGTACAAGTTGTACAGCTGAAACTGAAAATAAGCAGAGCCCTCACAAAACTCAGCCAAGAAGCAGCTTAGCTAAAATTCTCAAGATACAACTTAGGAGCTTTGGGGTAATTTTTACAGTAAAAAACCCACTGTAATGGTTATTTTATATGAATTCATCTTATTTTTTTCTCTTGTTACTTACTAATACTCCATTAATACTTACATCAACACTGTAAGAAATGTGTTTGGTTGGATCCTTCCAACCAGTTGCCACAATGCTTGTTATTTCGGTAAATATATTACTGCAGTAAAAACCCTGTCCGACTGGGCTGCAGAATTGGCTCAGCATTGACATCCATACAGTTAGACAATAAATCCCTCTTTTGCAGGGTGTAAAAAACCCCCTGTACTAGAAAAACAGAAGTGCTCTTTTGCATCTCCAGTACATCTGTTTGTCAGACAGTACTCTGCAGGGGACACACTTCCATCTATTGGCACATTGTAAATAATAAATAAAAATAACAATAAGGCAGTACATTATCACATTTAAATAACAAATAAGCAAAATAGGAAGCAACACCCACTGACCTTTGAAAGATCTACAGAGACTACATTTCATGCTAGATAGGTCCTAGAGGAATGGGTAAAAAGAGATGAGAACACTCTTAGAAATCTGGTGAAATGCTGTTTGTTATAAATCCTGGGCTAAGGATTCAGCTTTGATCAAACTCTGTTGAAAGCAGTGATTGGAAATAAAAAGTGAGGATATTTATGAACTGTTTAATACAATAATCTGAAGCCATGTTAAACTTAAATGACCTGTTCCACATGGAGATTGCACCCTGAATTATATCAGGGCAGTTATAATGAAAATAGCAGGTGTCCTATTGCTTTTTGGTCAATTACCATAGTTAATGAATGAAGCAAATTTTTTATTACAATTTAATGACCCAAGATTGTTCAGCTCACTTGCAGCATCTGTTTTTTTGCAAGGGCCTGCATGTTGAACCCAATTTTCTAAAAAATAGGTCATCTAGAGCACAAAGAGCTTGATCCAGTGCTGTGCACATGAACTTCTCTACCCAGAAGGATGGGAGAGGAGCCCCAGTGTCAGGGACTGCAACCTCTTGCATTTCAGAGTGGAACTGTTGCTTCCACCTTGGTGCTGGTCTTTCCACCTTCTCACCTTTTGCTGGAGCTGTGTCTCAGCCCTGTATTTCTCAGCACCAATGGCCGTGATCAGCAGCAGCAGCACAGTGGGATTTATATGACTACACTCTGTTTTCTGACTGTGACTTCTGCACATGTGTGAAGTCAGTTGCCATAACTGATGAGGAAAGAATTCCTCTCATAAACTTTCCTTGGATGCCTGTCCTGATGCTCCTTCTGATGCTGTACCCCAGCCAAAATGCTCAAGTGATTCTGTTAGCCTGGACACTCCCAGCCTGGTGGGCTCTAGCCCAAACAGAAGAGACTCAGCTTTTACAAATAGGATGTCTGGATGCTATGAGAGCACTTCACTGCACTATGTAGCCTTGGCATATCCATTGCAAAATATCCTTATGGGTCACTGGGCAGGAATACCTGTGGTACTGAGATGCACTCCTGCTACCAGAAGACATCAACTCAACAAATGAATTATTGAGTAAAACTCTGTGGTCAGACTAAGTAATCACAGGGATCCCTTCTGTCCCTAAAATCTATTATCTTAATTCTCATTTACCCTAAGGCCATTTTACACCCCTCTAGCAATGTAAATGGACCTTAAGGATTGAATATTTATATCCCCTTTGAGGTATTTTTATGTTGCCAGAGTGATGCCTCAGTAACCTCTGTGTGAATGAGAATGAGGAGCTCTGAGTCCCTCAGCTGCCATGCTGGAAGTTGGATCAGGGTCTGGGCTTTTGCTTGATTCTGTGGTTTTCCATGTCTGATCAATACATGTAGACTGTTTGGGAGTCCTTGTTTTAGTATTTTATTAGCATTGATTCATGTAACTTTGTTTATGCCTTTTGTGCTGGGGAATGACTAATTAATGCCATAACCAATTAACCACCTGCCTTTGGTACAGTGCTCAAATCAAGGTGCATATTTTTCCCAATCACACCAACCTGTGGAGATGTGAAAAGAAACCAAAGAGTAAATCTAACATGGTCTGGACTATAATCTTGGAAACAAGTCCTAATGGCTCTCAGCTGGACATCAGATGTTTCGGGGGTCTTGGTGCATCTCTGATGGAGAGAATCCAAGCTGAGGCACCAGGAGCTGAGTTTGAAGGTAGAACTACTTGACCTATGGTTGCCTATTAGTGTTATTGTGGTTGTGCCTCCGAAACTGGGGTTTCTGCATTAAAACCTGCAGTAGGATGTCCCTGATGTCCAATGTACATGCACATTCTAGTAGCAGCTTTATCTTTCTTGTGGCCTAAATGTAATCCAATAATAAACAAAAATTCCTGGTGGGTGCTTGGATTAGATGAACATCTGCTCACTAATCTGTTTTTAAACTGCATAGTGGCTCTTTCCTGTAAGCTTTTCACTTGGATGAAAAGATAGAAATAAATAAATAAATAAATAAACTACTCAAAAACCAAAAGAGAAATTCAGATGCTCCAGATTCCTGCTGGATAAACACTGGCATTCAGCGCTTCCTGGAGTACAGCACTGCTCCCTGCACAGAGCTCTTCACTCTGCTCACGGCAGCCCAAATGCCTCCTACAGTGAGGGCTCTTTTTGTTTCACTGGGCACTGGAGGCAGCGATACAAGCCATGACACATGGCAGGAGAAAAGCAGGCACCCGAGGACAGATTCCTCTGTTGCATAATTCCACGGCTGAGAAACGTGCCAGGGAGTGCAGAATTATGACCAAGACTTTTCCAGTTTTCCTTCTCATTGTCTTCATGGCCCGGTAGAAAATGGTGACAGCTGGAAATGAGGAAAAAAATGGAGCTTTGTTGTTTTCCAGAGGAGTCAGATGGCCTTCAGCAATTATTGTAAGAAGTGAGAAGTGCTCCCTTTTTATGGATCTGTTGCAAATCTGTGGACCTGGGCTGTATATCTATCAGGATGGTTTTTCTAGTCCCAAAGTACTCCTGAGCACTGGTAAATACCTCCACAATCTCCCCTCTTGCAAGAAGTGCAGCTACTTCTGCAAGTGCCTGAGCCATTGTTATGCCTTCTCTGGGCCAGGAATAGCAAAGTGGGACAAGCTAAGCTTAAAACTGAAAACAGACCCCAAAGTGGAAGCTGTTCAAAGCAAAACAGCAGGGAATAACTTTTGCTGCAGTTGGTTTTGGGTTGGTTTTTTTTGTTTTAATTTTTATTTTGAAATACGGGACCTGCCGGCAGGGCATGTCCCCACGTACTCCAGTGGCTCCCACTGCCCACGGCTGCTGAGGGCACGTGGTGGAAATATGGTCTGGCCACTCCAGTTTGGAGAGAGGTGTGGGGCCGAAGTGAGGGGAGGGCTCAGCAGACCGGGAATGTTGGTCACAGCACACCCAGCCTTGGTGCACAAGGCTTTAACGAGGCAGCAGGCTCCTCAGAGCTTATTGCTTTGGATTACACCACGTCACCTTCTGTCACACTGCGTGAAGCCCTAAGTGAGGCAGACATGGTGGAACTCAGGGGATCTTGATGAGGAATGTTATTACATGCTGCAGCGTGTGAGAAAATCAAAGTTTGCCTCTCCTGGCATCAGGTACTCACTCCCTGCTTCTGCAGTGGCCCTGCAGTCCAGCTTCCAGCAGGTGGGCAGCAGGGTAGGTGTTTGGAAGAGCTGGGATATTTTCATTAAGCAGTTTCAAATCTCATTAGCAAATTTTCATAAAGTGATAATGCAGTGGCAATATTAGCCTTATTAATCCAATATGAAAGTCACTCTCATGATAGGGAAAAGTGCTAATAAAAGCCTTTCATTTTATACAGTCTAACAGCACGTGCATCAGTGTGCTCTTAATGAAATGTTGCAGAATTTTAATCTCCCAGAATCAGTTCAAAGCTTTGGAATACAGTGAATTAATACCAATTGAAAGTTTTAAAGTTCATCTTTACCTTCACAACAACTGCCAGCTCTTAGTAAAACCAAGTACTTTTTGACTTAAAAAACCCCAGAAAACTAAACAAAAACCCAAAAACTTTTCGTTTAAGCCTGATAGACAGAAGGGATTTGTGTTGTTGTACAGCACCAGATAAAAGCAGCATCTAGAACTGTGTTTCAGTTGCCAGGACGACAAACCACTGCCACACACTCAGCCCTGCGGACTGTGAGGGAAATCAAACAGTAAATGATGGATCAGCTCAACCACCAGGTTCAGTGACAGATAGCAGGGCTGTGGTGATTTCTGGGTGATGCTTCTACTTTGCCAATACTTGAACTGAGGGAAAAATGTAGGGCCACGCCTATTTCTAATTTAATCTTTAGATGTTAAAGCTTTTTGTAAGGAGATGAATTACAAGATGCATCCAAAGGTTTTGCAAGCCATTGCCTTTCCTCTTACTCAGTTGCTCTGCTCATGCTATGAAATCTGTTTTGTAGACTAAACCACCTAAAGTCCATGTAAAATCAGAACCCATGTCTTGCTGAGTGACTGATTGCAGAGGCAGAGGGAATGGGTGCAGGGCAGCACTTGCCCTTCTCCCATCTCCCAGCTGGTCCCATCCTGGTGGGTCACAGAGAGACAGACCAGTCCTATCAGCAAATGGCTGAACCCCCTCTGCCACAGTGTTCTTGTTCACGCTGTCCACAGTACAGATGTCAGGCCATAAACTCAGGCTCCAATACAAGCAGACCCTTTGGGGAAGGTATAAAAACTGTATTTAATTCCAGGCTCAGCTCTGTGTCCTCTCCATGTAGGGAGCATCAGCTGGTGCCGAGGCACAGCGCTGGGTCTGAGGTGGGGTCAGTAATTAATTCCAGCAGTGGATACTGCTACAGACAGGACTAGTTTATGCACAACGAATTTAATTAGGTTCTGGTTTCTCTTTACTGTTTCATCAATTAGTGTGAGCATATAGTGGTTTGTAAAAGGATCAATAGGGTGGGGTTTTAATTACTTAGAGAACATTGTTTACATTATTTATCCCATGGTCAGTCAGCTGGTTTGTGTTTGTAAAAGCGAGTTGGAAGCTAAAGGGCTGCTGCTGCAGCAGCTCTGGTGAGGCTGGTTAACCACTCATTGTGTAAGGAATGCTGCTCACGTGAGTAAGTGCTCTGTAGTTTTGTCAAGAGATGTAGATAAATGCTGTCTAGGAGTAATCAGTTTCTTTAGTTTCATTCTGCATAAAGAGTTTCTAACTTTAAAGACTCTTTTTCATGAATGGGAAAATATGAAATCAATTCCATTTATCTGAATGAATCTTTCAGCAAGCTCAGGGTTTAGTGTGGGGGCACTGCAGGCAAAATGTAACAAATGCAGCAGTATAAAAATGATTAAAGCATGATGAGCAAGGTTATAGAGATAAAAATGAGGGAAAGAATCGGAAAAGTGCAAACAAAAAATCTGTGTGATACTAAAGGGTTTGTCTATTTTTCATGTTTACTTCTTCAGTGCTCATAATTTTTTGGTCCATCATCAATCACTGTCAATTTGAAAAAGTGCTATACTTAAGGTCATTTATTCAGGGCTATTGGAGGCTAAAATTATGCAGTTTCAGTCAAATATACATGAATAAAGACTGTCATTTCTGATTAATGACATGTGACTTCAGTGTCTTGCAGAATCATCTTGCCATCCAAGCTTTACAAAAAGGTTATTATGTAAGGCCTCTTCCATAATATATCTACTTTTCCTCTTAGAACACTGCAGAAGCCATTTTGCTCACATTAAAATCAGTGCAGATATCCCTTACGCCAGTGGTAATTACTCCACAGATTTGGAGCTCGCCAGAATAAGTAAACTTTTGTGGAACTCGAAATTGCATTACTGAGGATGATTACCAAGCTTGTGGTTTTTGGTGCTGTTTCAGAGTTTGCTTTTTATTTTAGCTTTAAGAGAAAGCCTAGTCTTTTATTGGAAAAAAAAAAATCTATAGAAAACACTAATCTTATGCAATGTATTCAAAAACAACACCACATATGGCATTTCAGCATTAATTACTATTTTTCATGATTCACCATTTCCCTTATCTCCCAGTGCATAATGCAGCCCTTGTGTGTGTCGTTCTGAGGAAGGAGAATGGGTGAGTTTAGAAACTTAAGGGAAAAGTCGGAAAAGGAGAGAAAGGGAGAGAGGAGGGAAAGGAGGCACCCGTGCCAGGGGCTGCAAGAACTTCCCCCAGCCAGTCTGTGCTCGTCAGTGCTCCCGAGGAAAATCTCCCGGCTGCCTCTGAAGCAGGGTGGGGAAGCACAGACCACAGTGTGCCATATGTCCTGTTACAGCTCCTTCTCACTCCTGCAAGTGGACTCATATAGCAACCATCACACAGGCTGGCTCCTCTCAGAGCTGTTTTTTCACTCCAGGACAGATCATCCCTCTTGCAGGAAAGCTTTGTTGAGAGGGAGTTTCTCTGCAGTTTTGCCTCCTGTTGCTTGTGGCAGGGGCAGAGTTTAGGGTCATGCCAGGAGCCTTGGTGTCTCTAGGTACCCAGAGAAGATGCTGCAGGGAAACTCCATGTGTTGCTGTGAGGGCCCCTCTCTTCAGTGCTTTGTGATATCAAGAGAAATATTAGCAAACCTCTAAATTTCCATTTCTACAGCAGGTGTGACAGTGGTAAGGCTGCAGCTGTATTTATTAGCCATCAGAAGCTTTTTTCCTGGTGGTGTTGCTGGCAAAAGGCACTGCTCCACCAAAATATTTAAGGTTTTTCTCTGAACTCTGGATCTCACATAGAAACCTGTAATTGTTTTCCTCTTTCCTGAAGGCCATTAGCAAGGCACACTTCTTCACTTGAGTAGCCATAAAACAGAGGGAAGTGTGACAAAGATGGGACTATCAGAGGAACTGGAGATGCTGCTGAGAGCCCAGTTGCCCACAGAGCTGAGCAGGCACTAATGCAACTCCTACCTTGGGTCATCCTTTAAAATAATCTTTTACTTCCCCTGGTTAGAAAAAATGTGCGGTGAGCAAATATTCCGGCCAAACACCCTTCCCTGGCCCTTCATTTCTCTGTGTGCCTACATGTATGACTCGATACCAACTAATTACATTATCTCAGATGCTACATGGGCGTTTTCTAGACGGAAAATTTTCTGGTCTTGTCCTAAGCCTTTAGGAGCTATCTCCAGCCTTGCTGGGAGGAGCAGGTTGGGCAAGAGGCTCCCAGGGCTGTTGCTGCTAGTGCAGGGCTTACAAGCCTGGGACTCCACACTGCGGCTACTGTTTGCTAACTGTGGTGAGCCCTGTGCTACAGCTCTGTGTGTCTCTGCACACAGTAATAAAAACTGACTTGGGATAATCCAGTAGAAAGGCCTAACAGCCCAGTGAATCGATATTTATCATATCATGTCACAACAGAGCTATTGGTCCACACTCTCCCCTTGAAACCTCCTAGTTTTACTGCTTATTGCTTTTTACTATGGTTTATAAGACTAGAATCTGTGATTCATGTGAATTCCATACTATGAATGAGAGAAATGACAATATTAAGTATAAAAACTAAGATGAGGAAAATTATTTTTTTAAAAAATAAGTATTTCTCTAAGACCTTTTTTATGTTTCTCAAAAAGATTAAGTTAGAATTTTATGTTGCTGTGTAGGTGCCCAACACATTACACTTCTACTTTCTATTTTGTTTGTTCTGGTTACTTTAGCTTTGTTTGGAATGTCCTTTGACTTAAATGGAAACACATTTTTCAGAGTAATTATTGAGACAGGCAGAATGCTCCTTGGGAACTGTATTTCCAGCCCCACGAGGTGTCAGTGCTGGTAAATGTGCTCTGAGCTGACTCCTGCGCCTGTGGAAGTGACTGATTCCTGGTCCATCACAAACAGCTTTTGGGTGGGATGAGTTTGAAGTGCACAGCATCTCCAGGAGTCTTTAGTAGCCAATCTCGTAGATGCTGTTTTGTTTCTAAATGCTTATTTTGTAAAAGTCTTCTTTTGTTTTGCTTCCAGCAGTGTTTGAGAAGTTGCTGAGGTGCTATCCTTTACTTTCACCTCCCAACCAATTGAAGGTTCAAGTATTATCCCTGCATGCTGCAAATCTGCATCATTATCCAAATGGTCCAATAGAGTAGGTTGGATGGTAACTTCCCTAAAATGAACACTACTTGTCTGAATGAAAAATACTATTTTGTTCAGTTTCTTTTGTATTTACTGCTCACGGTGCTGTTACTAGAGAGACCCACACATTTGGGTAGGAGTGTTATGTAGTATTTAGTGGTTAAGAGCTACAGATGTGGTAAACGAGCTGATTCAATAACCTGTCACCTTGTGCTGAGTAAGTGATGCGTTATGGAAATGTGATTGCACAGGGCCTGAGTGGCTGCAGAACATCCCATCCCAGAGCCTCTTTCTGCTAGGACATAGTAGTAGTTTCAGGGGTGGGCATGCATTTTGAGTAGTTACTATATAGTGTACCTCTGATGACTTTGGCTGCTGTCACTGCTTAAATTTATGACTGTGTTTCTCGTGAATTTGTCAACACGATATACATAGAATCAGAATTTGTTAATATATGTATATGTGTATCAATGTCAGTGAAATATGCATGCACACACACACTTATAATGTGTGTTTGTTATATGACTTAGTGTTAAATTAATAGCAGAATTAATAGATAAGTTTACCTAATGCAAAAAAAAACCCGTAGTGCTCAAAATGTAAAGGTCTTGCTAGAAAGATAAATTACATTAAGGAAGATAAGATCAAGAGGAAAAATAAAATCACAAGAGAAGGGGAAGAGATTTTGGGAGATCAATAGACAACAACAGTAAGAGGAGTAAGAGGAATGTGCAAAACCTCCTATTTGCATTGTATAGTATGACATTGTCCTATTTTATGCTGGTTTTTCTCTGCAAATCAAATGGTATCCAGAATCATGGCATGATATAGTTGAATCAACTCACATCAATTTTGTTTAAGGACTACAACACAGGACATCTGTAATATAGGACTGTTCATATTTCTTGTGGTTCTGATACTATTAAAGCTACTTAAGTGTCATGACATGTTTATTTATGAGATCATCAAAGCCACTTAATAACTTTCTCTTGGTTACTTGTTTACATCTGTGTAATACAGAGCCAGATTGTGCAGCCCACAGCCACATCGGTGAGCACTTTCTCATGCAAGTTGTGCCACTGACATAAGGGTTTCACAATCTGGCCCATAATGTATCAAAATACACGAGGCCAAGATCTTATCACTTACAATCATGTAAATCTGGCTTTAATCCATTTAAGCTCCAAGTTAGGTACTTAGATATAAATCAGTGAAATTTTGTTGGCTTCAGTATTTGTTTCAGCGGAGCTGCTCTGATTTACACTGGGAAGATCAGGCCTATTAGATTTGCAATTTAGAAATGCATTTGCTCCACTGGATGTGTAAATGTTGCAATAGCGAAAATTAACATAGCCACAAAGAAAGATTATTTTCAACACTGGTATTTAAAATATCTCTTTGCACAATATAAACAAAGAGAATTATGTCAGACTTAGAAGCAAGAAGGTTTAAGAGTCGCATATGTCTTAACCTTTACACTGGCTATGAGTACATCAGTTCCTACAAGATGAACTGCATTATAAAGTAAATAGATCTGCTTTAAAGAAAGGTCAGGACACATGTTCTGCTAAAATCTAATTTCAGTCTATTGCCCTATAACCTACTGCTCTCTTGAATACAACAGATATAATAGTAAAGAGCCTGCATTTAATTATCTGTGATATAAAGCCTCCTTATCCTCCTGAGAATATTCACAGGGATAATAGAAGGTATTCTCAAAATTCTGTATTTACCTCTGTATAGTGAGTGCATTCTGTTTTAACTGTCTTTCTTGCTTTCTGGAAATGTTATTTTAGCACCTCTTACACCCTTAATCCAACATTATATTACTTTTATGTCCTGAAAGCCTAGACTGTTTTACAGACCCAAGCAAGCCCTATTGCAGTGCCATTAGCTACTGGCAGGTTCCTGCAAGTGCAATGGAGCAAGCTTTGCTCCTCATCCTTATGCACTAACTGTTTGCAGCTGCCTGTTTTTAAGATTAATTGCATTAGGATTCAACAGCTTAGTAATAACATTAATTTTGCCTGGTAAAAGCCAGAAGAGCTTTAAAGTGAAGGGTACTTGCCACAATCTCAGTGTTAGCCTGGCAGAGAAACACCTACAGATAATATGCAAAGTAAAAGAATAATTTAGATGGGCTTAGTCACATTATAACTGATGTGCCATGCAGTCCTAAATCAACATGTCATTTGGAGAGGAGATAGATGGTGGGTTAGCTTTCACTGGTGATCATTCAAGCACTGGCCTGAAAGATTTAAACAAACTTCAGGAAACAAAAGAGAAAAACACCTGTCTAGGGCTCAAATCTACATGAGGACATTTTTGTCCCATGAGTGACACTGCATATATCATTGCAAACAAGTACATGTACAAACTATATTATGAACTGGTATTAACTGGCCTAATTACTGAATAAATCAGAGTAATTCCACCAAGATCCAAGGGCCTGAACTGCTCAGAGGGATTCTTCTCACCTGGGTCCCTGGAAGGACTGTCCTGGAGGATGCTTTGAAAGTAGATGACCCCTAAAAAATACCATTTTAGCAGGGTTTAAGAGGTTGCTAATTTGATTTTTGCAGATGGGTAAGGATCCATGCTGTGTAGTTTGACTCCAGGAAGTGACTGAACTGAGCACATTCATGGCACATGCTTCTGCCTTTGTTCCCCCTCTTCCAGCACCAGCTCCAGTGTCTTAAGATGGTTATTTAATATGTAGGTAAATTAAAATGTCATATATTTATAAATATACTTCCCTGTAGTCATTTCCATTGAAGACAGTGATGGTCATTCAAGGTAATATTCTGTCATGATTTGGAACTCATTGCTTATGGTGAAGTCCAGGATTTCAGCAAAAAGTTGGAAAATTATGAAAAAGGAAAGGAAAAAAGGAAAAGGAAGGAAAGGACACAGGATGGCTCCTGAAGCTGTCTCAGGAAAATGAAGAGCCTGAATTCCTACATCTGTCAGTAGCTTGGGGATTGGCTTGGAAATGCCTATGAAATTGTTACACAAAAGGATGTGACATTCTCTTTGCTTATGAAGTGTCCTGCTGTGTTATTGTCTTGTTGGAACGTGCTGCTTTGGTAGAGTTTATGGCAGAAGATCCTTGTAAGAAGCACATCACTTTGGGTGTCATTGCACAGTTGATGTTAGACCCGTGAAGGTCTTCCCTGCTGCCAGTCCCCAGTAGCTGAAGCACAGCAAAGGTCTTGCAGGCACCAGATGATTAAATCTTTTGCTACAGGCTCTGCGTGCTGATGAGCTTAGTAGTGCTGTTTGAATCTTTCAAGGAAAAAAACCCCAAACTAACAAAGAAAAAAAAAAATCACAAAGCAGTAAATATTTATGTCAGCTCTTTCAGTCTTGCTGCTTCTCAATTTCCTAGAGATGTATCTTCAACAGGCCTTCACACCTGGTGAAAAGCCACAGCACAAAATGAGTTACTGGGACACTGGCATCTGCCTATTTATTTATCTATCCTCCTGTGTCTCTTTCAGGGATCCCCGTGGGTCCCACTTTCAGTCTGGGATTGCTCTGATCCCTTTGTGGAGGAAAAGAGCTGAGATGACCCACCTGGGGTGGGGACAGGAGAGGGGCTTTGGTGACCTCCCTTGTGGCTGTGTGGGTGTCGTGTTTGGCAAGTCCATAGAAGTGTTGGGATCTGGTGCACTTTGGAAGTAGAAAAGATGTGAAGGCATGTGACTGTGCTGGTGAAGCTGCCTTAATCGTACCCAAAGGAGAATGATAAATTCCACCTAGAAGCAAGAAAAATGCCTCTAATTCTCCTTTAGGGAGAATCTCTCTAACTAACTTTCCTATTCCAGTGCAATGAGACCTAGCAGTCTCTGCAGAGACTCCTGGTTTTACTGTTTCAAATTTTCTTGGAAACCTTAATACTTCCACACAGGAGAGTTCCTTCTGGGGCATTAAAATACAGATCCCTAGGACTTCTCTTCCATTTCTTGCAAAAATAATGGTAATTACCAAGAATGTTTAGCAGGTTCAGTGCTTATTAGTCTTACTTTTTAAAAATCTGAAACAAATGTTTTTTCTTCCACTGTAACTGATCATTTTAATTTCCCTTCTTTGTCTGTAATAAAAATTGATGTTAAAGGATGCCTGAGGCAGTGTAATGAGAAAATGAAATTAGTTTTTCAGTTGGCTGGTCAAAAGCATTTTATACATGATAATAAACAGTTTATTTTACTCTTTTGCTTATGACATAATAAATGATAAAAACATTTTCCTGAAATAGATATTGCCCACTTTGCTACAGAGAGCTCGAGCTGGGATTTTTCCATTCATGGAGTCACATAACTCTAGGGAATATCTGCTTTCTTGATCTACTTTTCTTAACCTTTTTTTGGGCGGTACACAGCACTGCATCTCCACACTGAGCATGGCCAAAAGCTTAAGGCTTTTTCCTTCCTTCTTGAAGACCTTTCTCAGAAGTGCTGAGTTGATTACGCTGTGTAACCCACGAGTAAATCTATATCAAGGCATTTCTGAGGAGTCTCTCAGAATTTTGTACAGTATCCTTAAAGCCATGCCCGGCCCTGTATTTGAACCAAATGGTTGCTGCTAATTTTGCAAACATTTGAGCCCAGAGAGCACCTGAGCAGGAGCCAGACACAGCCTGGTGGTCCCGCTGCATGAGATGGCCACATTTTCTCCCCTCTCTTTAAACTGGGGCAGGGTGGGAAATTGGGGTGTTAATGGTTTGCGTGAATTTTAGATTGCCAAAGCATCTACTGTTTTCTGAGGTAATATTGAAAACGTTTGCAGATACAGGGAAAAAGAGGCTTAGTTGTTGTTCAGGGTTCAGTGGAAGCCTGTGACCACTTTGAGAGTTGTCCCATTTCAGCTGCATCCCCCTGCGTTCATCCTGTGCAGGAATTGTAAAAGCCTTTTCTTCATAGAGGCTCTTTCTGAAGTGAACATATGAGACTCATTGGATTGTTTAGATTGGTTTAGATTGATTATAGTGGCTTCTTCAAAGCAAGAAATCAAAATAGGTGAGTGGTGAGATGAACACATAACATATTGATGAATGTAGTTACATATATGAAATGGGCAAGAAAAAGAGAGAAAAAGCTGAGTTTCTTGCACATTATTCTTACAGTTCTTGACAGCTCGAACTCCCACATGCTTGAATAGTTCAATACTGGATTAGTGTGATGTCTGCTTGGCGGATCCTGTGGGGCATAGGCTCAGCAAGAGACATATCATTCAGGATTTTGGGGACAGCTTGTAAACTGTCCAACTCTACCAGCAATCCCACTCCTATCAAAGTCAAACTTGAAGATGGAACAAGAGGAGGGAGGGAAAAAGAGATGCTTTTTAATTTACATTCCCATAATTTATGTTCTAAACTGTGATTAGTTCACTTCTACAGGATAGCGCCAAAGAAGTATTTGTTTGTAAAAGAATATGAACTTCATAGAGCAAGTTAGAGCATGCCTTATTAGCAAGAAAGAAAAGTAGAATGGACATGTAAGCACTGAACTGAAAGCCTGATTATGTATTTACTTTTACTGAAGCCCAGGGCAAGGCTGCCATTATGTTTAATAAAGCCAGGGGGCTTCCTTTTAACATCAGGGCCTGATCTTTTTCCTATGCTCAGGGGAAAAAAAAAAAATATTCTTACTAAAGTACATGCACAACTTTTTTGTAAATGGAAAGTGATTGTGTTAAATTGCACCCTTTTGGCGGAAAAAAACC
Organism: Pachycephala philippinensis; assembly: GCA_013397055.1. Taxonomy (NCBI): domain Eukaryota; kingdom Metazoa; phylum Chordata; class Aves; order Passeriformes; genus Pachycephala; species Pachycephala philippinensis. The sequence continues at coordinate 131,552 of VWZT01007042.1, read as the reverse complement.
TATTGCTAAAAAAATATTGAAACCTTTGGAATCTTAACAACCACACCAGTAATATTAATATTCCAGTTAACATGTTAATAGCACCACTTTTATCATGTGCTAAGATAGTTTACAGTAGAATAATAAAGGTTTAACAACAAAGAACCTGTTTGCATATTCCTACTCATAAACCTTATCCCATTGATATTGCTAGGAGACTTCATGAAAGTGAAGGTTGCATTTTTGGTAAGACTAATCCAGGGTAAGACATGCTACATCTGTATAAGTGAAAATCTTAAAATGTGGGTGTAAGTATGTGTTGGAAACAGAGTTGGCATTATGATGCTCCTGAATCCTTCAAAGCAACCCAATTCCTCATGCAATACATAGAAAATGAATATAAAGATTTAAAATAAAGATTGGTTTAAGTTTATGTTGGAAAGACTCCTCAAGTGGTCACCTGCCTCAGTTCCCAAGGGCAGCCCTGCTGTGCCAAGGGTGGAGGTATTTACAGATGTTTTGTGTCTGTCCTCAAAAGCCTCAGCACGGAGAGCCATTGCATTTGCCACTCCTCATGGGCTGCCCGGTGCTCCCCAGTGAGACCATCACACAATTCCTCTGTGCCAATATCTGCCACAAACTTCTAAACACTACTGCTGATCTCCACTCAGTGCTCCCTCCCTCTGTCTCACTTCTTTCTGCTAATCAGTGCAAATTTAATTTTTCTTCTTGAAGTGAGTGGAATTCAAACTCAGCCCAGGTACTTCTTCTCAGCAGGATATTATTAGGATAATTAAATAGCAGAAATGATTAACAAGGAGTAATCTGTTAATTCTTTAATATTCTTAAATCACAGTGTATCTGCTGGTACAAATGCAGACTACTTGGATGGATTTTTGGTGAGTTTCAGTGGCCTCTGCTGACAATTACAAAACTTGATTGGAAACATTTACAGATATCTCATGACTTTTAGAAAGCAACTCACTGGCTATCCAGGTAGCTGTGTCCCTCTTCCTATATGTGAGAAAGTCCAGGAACATGAGAAGAAATGCAGCCCTTACATGTAAGGTCCCTTTTCTGCTGAATAATGGATATTTGAGTGTCCAGTGCATCCCTGCTGGGATGTGGCTGTGCTCTGTCAATTATAGCTACACTTTTCCAGCTCTAAACCCAGACCTGAAAAGGTGTTTCCTGGTCTTGGCCCCAGCACAGACCTAGAGATGGTGGAGGAAAGTGGGAATTTAAAATTTCAAATCCAGCTAATGCATTAAGACTGATTCCTTAACTCCATCAAACTACAAATGGGTTATCTTTTGTCGTTCCATGTATCTTTCCTGAGTGTGATCTAATTTCGGAGGTGGTGAATGTTCACTCTTAAATGTTTCAAGTTTACAGTTATCCAGGAATTTCCTTCAGATAGACAGAAAACATTTTAGCAAACATGATCACTGTGGTAGCAATAGCACACTTGAACCTCTATAGACCTATAATTAAAATGGAATATTTTTTCTGTGGATATTCCAGATTATTTTTTTTTCTCCAGTGGTGAAAATTGAGGAATTTTCAGAAGAAAATATAATTCATGCTTTGTATTCCTAGCTTTTGTAAGAACTTATATTCTAAATTTCTGAAGGTTTTTTTTTCCATGCAAGAAATGCAGCTATTTCCTAATTTTCTTGAAAATGAACAAACTGATCTTCTATCTAAAATAACTTCTGCCTCTGCTTAGCATTTCATACCAAAGTTTCATTTTAGATATATTATTCCTCAAATATTTTAATTAATTTAAGAGTTTTTCATAAGTTTTATGACAAATTGAGTTACAAATTTCACCTCGCTGCCCCTTCAGGGGTGTGCAGAAGAGGTCATGATACTTTCCACACATCTCTGACTTTTTCCAGTAATTTTCCAAGAAGACCAAGGGTGAGCAGAACGACCTCCCTTTTACTTTAAAGCTCAATTACAGAAAATAGAAAACTGGGAGGTAAAAATCAAACTTGTTTTGGAGAGGAAGCAGCCACTTTTTGGCACTGAATATTGCTTCTCCCTTTCCAGCTCAGCCTCCACCCCATGTGCAGTGTCATGTGGATGAGGTTTATGGGAATATATGCTCTTCTAACATATCAAAATATTTACCTTGTGCATTTCAGTGCAACATCATTAATTTTACTAAGCTCCCCTTCTCAGTAAGTGCCAGCTGTCTTTGGCTTTCCAAGGCACTCGGATCTGATAAGTGAGCTCTTGTGTTAGCACTGCGACGGTCAAAGGTCCGTGTCAGGTCAGGACCTCTGCTCCGTGGGAGAGATAAACTGATTTAAAACTACCAGAGGAAACAAGTAAAATGGAAAAATGGAATTTATAAAGCTTATGAAATGTCATGAGGTGTGTTGCAGTCTTTTGGACAAATGTTGAATGCAGTTAACCTGAAGGAAAAAGGGGGAGATAAAGGATCACCTGTTACTAGAAAAAGATCTGGTGCTAAGGATGAGTAGGACTTAATGAGATTTCTTTAGCTGTATCAGCAATGATGTTTTGATTTTTCTTGTTAGAAACTAGAAATGTATCATTAGGATACATTTCTGAAATCTACAGATTCAGCTTGTGAGCTTTATTTAGTACAATAAAAAGTCCAGAGAAATAAACTCATCATATTTAATTTGAGTTCACAGTATAACATTTATAAATATTTGTCTTTTTTTGGTTAAGCGGGTAAATCACATAGCTATTAAATCTGCAAGATATAAATCACATTCAATTAAATGATAGCAAAGGTACTGTGGCAGACCTGATTGAATTGGTGTGTTAGTAAGATTACATACACAACATCAGGGGAACAACATCTCTGATATGTGCTGTGAAATTGAAAGAGAAGTTTGTTGGAGACTCTGCCATGCAAATGTTGCCCCCACAGGTTGGCTACGAACCCAAACCTTTGGACAATCTGGTTTGAGCAAGTCCTGCAAGTCACCCCACCTAGATACAAAGCCCCTGTGCATCTTGTATTTATTTATGTCAGCTGCTGCCACAGGAGACAGCAGGAGACCTGGATGGAAGGCACTTAGGTGCAGGGATTCTCCCCTTTCCTCTTCAGAAGGCTGTGCCCCTGGGGAGGCTCTCACTGGAGTCAGGGAAAAGGCAACAGCCTTTGGAATTGGTGCTTCGTGCATTTCAGAGCAGGACTTAGCCCTGGATGTTTGGGGGTTCAGAAGCACAAGCACTGCTTCATCTCTTCTCTGTTAACACAAATATAAAGCACTCACTATAGAAGTTCAAATGTCACTTCTGAAATCTTTTAAGATCAAATCCTGTGGTTAAGATTCAATGGAAAAATTCGTGCTGGAAATAGGATTCTTTTCCAACTGTCAAATCTGGCATAATATTAAACGTGTCATAGCAGATTTAGCATTATCTTTTCTCAAATGCTTTTCCAAAGATTTCTTGATGCGAACAAGTGAAGGCACTAGAGAAACAAGAAGTAGTTAAGAAAATACAACTAAATTTGGGCTCAATCTAGTTTCAAATCAGAAATAAATTTATTGTATACATTGCAGTAATAAATGTCTATCACCTTTTTCAATTTTGCATTTTAAGACATCTGTGAACATCAGCAGAAACTGTTACAATGCTGTGTAATAAATCATTCTTGCAGGTTTCCATCCACCCCAAAAAATGGATCAAAATGAGATCATTCTTTTTCCTTGTCTTTTTGTAATAACATTTTGCCTGTTTGATTAGCAGGAGACTGATTCTGCAAAATCTATGCTAAATAAAATCTACAGACATTGTGTTTGTTTGAAATTGGAACTAGACTCAGTGAAGTCGATAATTGTTCAATCTTCAACGTTTTCTGAGGTATTTTAAGACGGTGTCATAAACTTGGCAGAATTTGTTTTTGAATTAGCACAAAAGGTTTTGGTCTTTTCCTCTTCTGTAAGTTATTTGCACAGGAATAGAATTGCTGGTAAATGCAGCCTGAGACTTGCATAACTCCCCATTTCTAAGGCAGATACAAGAGTCTCACAGTTGCAGCCTCTCCCCAGGTACACCACGCATGGATAGCTTTTGTTTCTGCTCTGCCAGCCTTTCCTGCATATACAAAGTAAAATTGCATTTTCTTGGCACTTCCTATTTTAATTTCTGCATGGCTACATTGCTTTTCTCCTCCATTTTTGTTAAGAAGGGCTGGAATGGTGCAGAGTTTTGCTAAGCTTTGCCAGGAGATGTTTCTTGCCTATCAAGAAAATTGGGCAAGAGCCCGATCAGACAAGTGTGCACATTTGCCATCTTGCTCTGCTCTTGCAGTGCTGACTCCTTTGTCAGGGATAATAACATCAGGGAGATGACCTTGTGAGGTAAACCACACATTTATTCAGTCTCTAAGCTCTGCTAGCATGTTGGTTGAAGTATGATCTTTGTCAAGCCCAGAGATGTAATTACCCTGAGAGTTAATGCTAATTGGTTTATTGAGTTTAATTGGATATCATTAAAAGTACTGTCATCTTATGCAGGAGCTAAGACAATATTCTCCTAAAGGAAGAATGATGATTCTTACTTCATCGTTCATATATAACCTTGATTTTACACCATTATTTCACAACAAATTTTGGATGAAGAAGGTCCACCACTGAGGACATTTTATTTTTAGTTCTGCCTACTACTCCTAACCTTTCCCAAAGTTTTGGATGAAGAACTTGATAAAATGTTTGATGATATTGCTAAGGTTAATTGCAATTTCAGCTATGGCAAGAGACATGCTATAAATGATTTAAAGAATAATAAAACTATAGAGGTCAAAAGAGCTGACAAAGGAGGTTTCAGTCATCATAATGAATTGGAATAATTAGACAGTTTTAGTGATGATTATCCAAAATTAACATGTGATCTCACTAAAAAGTTTCAACTGCTCTTAGATTGGATTAGTGATAAGCTTTCGAAAAGGGCCGGTTTATAATTAATAAGGTTATTTTTTGTCATTGCTAGGACTGTAACTCAGTATGGTGTATAGTTTTAAAGGCACAGAAGTTTAGATGGTCCTAGGTAAAGACTGAGGTCTAATTTTGGCTTTGGGTGCCGACAGTAGTAAAATGTCAACATTTGGGCTCATTTATTCGTAATTAAGACAACAGTTAAGAAGGCATAATCCCCTTTTTTGGGGGTCACAGTAAAAAAAAAATTAATTTCTTATAGTAGCAAGAGAATCTTGGCCTTATGATCAGGTAGCTACATTATAGCTAGATGCCCTTCCCACACCCCCATTTTGGTCTGCTACTCTACTATTAAAAGTGATTGAGTAATCTGGACTTTCTTTATTTCCTTTCAGATGTGATAGGTCTTGACCAGAGTCCTAAACCCCACTGTTCTGCTAACACTGTGCACCTGGTTGTGGTGAGGAGGACACCCGAAGCTTCTCTTTGACTGTTGGCTCCATCCCAACACGATTAGAGTCACATTCAGCATTTTGCAGGTAAAATTTTGCAGAATTGGGTCCAAACGGGGTAACGTGTAGAAAATGGGGTGTATTGAGCTTCCCATTTATTCCGAATATATGATGCTGTAGCATATTAAAGATGAGGATCACAGAGTTTAAAGCCTTTATAAAACTTAATTTAAGCTTTCTATTTAATATTAAAAATGTGTTAGTATTTCATTCCACTCTAAGGCCTCTTTAGCTGGTTCCCTTTAGTGTCTGGCTCGTGGTTACTAAGGCAACTCTGTCTTTGGAGACAGGAATACAATAAAAATATTTATGTTATTTATTTTAATTTAAAAACATTTCTGATTCAAAAAATTTTTTATATTAAAGATAGCTAATGCATTTTTATGATAAAATTTATTTTGTAAAACTTTAATTAGAAAAAAACATGATAAATTCTGAAGATTTAAAAAAAATATTTAAACTAGAATCAACATTAAACAAATTTTCTCCCAGATATGTGGGACAAAGAGAACCCATATAAGAATAAGCCAATATTTAACAGTATTTAATACGAATTTCAAAAGAATTTATATGGGAATGTCTTCATCTCTTGGCCACTTCCCCAGCCATACCTAAACCTCTATCCTAAGAGCAAAGCTGTAGAACAGCCTTAATCAGGTCACTGGGATCAGAGCCAGGCAAAACCCACCCTGTCCATCCCTCCTGCCATGGGCTGTTTGCAGATGGGCCTGACAGAGTTGCTGGTGAAGTCAGCTGAGTCCTATTTTGACTTTTGCTAAGTTTGGCTGACTGGAGGTTTTTAAGACATTCATTGTAAAGCAGCAGTAAGAATTTCACTGTTAAGCTTGTTTTCCTATTTTCTTGCTGGAAGTTGGAAGGATTTGAAACTCATCCAGGGATTTGAAACTTCAGCAGTTTCTCTTCCTCTGAAATACTTCAACCAGGCAAAGAAAATTTTCAGGCTGCATTATGACGTTAATTCCTCCTTTTTGCCCATTATCTGCTCATTATTGAGCTATAATAAACATGGAGTTCTTCAAGGACTTTTTTTCCTCCCCAAATCTCTTTAAGAATGAATGCTACCAATGTTGAATCAAGGGCATAGTGTCAAATGGAATAGTTTCAGGAAAAGCAGAGTTTTCTTTGCATCTTGTTTAGATGAGTGCAATTTAAAAATAAAAAGCAAAACTGGAGTTTATATCTAAGAGTGAGCTTAAATGGGGGTTCCCATCAGTCATTAACTCTTTTTTCCCCGCTATGTATCTTATAGCAAAGCTAACTATAAGAGTATTGTATGATTTCCTGGATAATATGTAGTATGATAAATTAGGTTACACAAGTTAAGTGGCTATGTATGACCAGCAGCAGTAAAGAAGTTATATAAATAAACCAAAGTTAATTAAAATATTAGAAAATATAAATAATCTAAGGTTAGTGAACATTGTTTCATTTTAAATCAATAAATATGCAAAGGTAATGTTTATAATTAAAGCTATAATTTTTCTTCATGTTCTGCCTGTTTAATAACAGTGGAAACATAATGTTACATGCAGAAATGTAGTAATAGATTTGTTTAGCACTGACATTATAAACAAATGTCTCAGTCTATTTATTCTAAGTTATGATACAGATTCTTTTCACATGCATCTGATGGCCTTTAAACCATTTAAAATGAACCACATTAATGTAATCTAATCTTGATACTGAACATAACATTTCAGTTTGAATTATCCAGAATCCATGATCCATTTTATTACTCACAAAGCACTTTATACACTTATGATAATGGCAAACCTTGCTCTGTTATTTAAATTCCATTTCAGATGGGATTTTTTTTATTATTATTTTATTTTTTAAAACATTTTTGGTAGTAAAATACAAATAAAGAAAAGTCAATGCTCAGTAAGCCCTTTAACAAAGCAAACAATTCAGCTTTTTATGACATTAGCAAATAGTAAAGAAAAGATCTGACATTTACACTTGATGAAATTTTATGCTATAACAGAGATGAAGAAAATGGAATGGAAATCACACATGATAAAACCTGTCCATGAAATTCAGATAGGTCTTAAAAACAACCACTGCTAAATATTTTGGAAGCTCTCTTACATTATTGAGGTCCATATTATTTTACTGGAAAAATCTGTCTTTAGAAGTTACTTCAACACATGCAAATTCTATTTATTTGGAATTATTCTGGTCAAATAATAATGAGGGTCTTCGGGGATTTTATTCGTCTAAGGACCAGGGAAAGGTAACATGGTATAAAAATAGTCAAGTGGAGGTTTGTAGGAATTAGAACTGATTTGCTATAGTAGTCACAAGAACTGGATTTTCTTGAAAACTTCTGGTAAATGTTCCTGGAATTTGCATTTAATGAACTGGATTTTGAATTCCAAGTACCTTATATTTATAGTCTATTGGTCTAGATTTTCAACTTATGGGCCCATGGCTGTATTTTCTGGTGTTAGAATGTGGTGCTAGGAGCAGTTATGCATATTAATTTATTACAGTGAAACTTATAGCTAATTCACCCTTTTCCATAGATGAGACCTCTTTGTGCCTTAAAGCAGCACACACAAGGCCTAAACCTGAGGTGAGCAGCTCACACCTCCCTTTAAATAATAAACTAAATTAATTAAACACTAGGTTTCTTTTACTGGACTCTGAAAGCAGAATTCAGGCTGGCTTTCTTCATCTGCTTTGTTAGCAACATGATGACCCAGAGCTGCAGAGTCTCATACCCAGTTCACCCTCAAAGCCATGCCCTGCAGATTAAAGGAAGATGGCTCTGTACAATGGTATCATGAATCGACTTATCTGATAAACTCACTGGTCTAAAATTTAAAAAAAAGGACAGTAAAATATATTCAGTGTCTGAATACTAAAGAATAACAGAAAAGAACATTCTGGATTTTATGGGCTTGCTTTACTTCTGATGTGTCACAAAAATAAGCTCCACAGCAATGTTTGCATAAGGTCATTATTAATAAACTGCCATTTTAAGAAAGCATGTTTAGAATGATTTCATTCAATCCTATGGGAAAGTTTGTCTTTTGAAAACTTCACCTTCAGTGTCATATCCAGCAGAATTTATTCCTTTATAAAAGTGATGCCTGAATATTTCTTTTCTCTTTGTATCTGCATGTCAGCAAGGGATTTCAATGGAGGCATAAAAGACTGAAATACAGCTGAAGTTAGAGGGGAAAAAAAGAACTCCTCATCACAGAGCTAAGTTTACTCTGAAAGTGTTTCCATACAGTAGAAAAGTAAGAAATTAGCAAAACATCCAATGAAGCGTGGGATGTATAGAATTTACTCATCTAGTTAATAAACAAATAAATTATAAACAGGTAAATGTGACAGTGTTTTAAAAAATGGTGTACAAGAAAGTAATGGAGGCAGATGTCAGAAGCTGTGTGATTTACATTGTGGCTCTCATTGTGAGTTTTGGTGTCCTGGACAGTATCTCTGTTGGGGTTGCGAGGCATGAACTCTGTTTTTAGCTAAGAAGGCTGACTATATTTGGCCACAGAGGAGAACTAGGAACCATGATCTTGCGGGTCATAATTTTCAGTCCCAAGGTTGGCTGTCTCAGTTGTGTAGGACAACTTGTTTATCTGGTGACCACTAAAAAAACCTTTAAAATAAGGCATACATTTTATGTAACTTTTAATTGTCTTTAGTAGGACATAGCAGGAATATATTTAGCCCACTATTTTTTAGTTTCATCATGACAAGAGGAAGGCCTCATAAAAGGTTACTTTAAATACTGTATTTAAGGACAAAAAAGAAGAGAACATTTTTACAAGGAGTTAAGCAGCAGGTTTCAGCTGTATCATTCACTTTAAATGATCTTTTGTAACAGGAGACAAAACAAGAAAGGTACCCTCAGAAGTGGTACCACACTATTTTCATGTTGATTGCAGTAAGTGCTGAGAGCAGAGTAAATTCTCGGTAAAATCAATGTCTGCAAGTGGGAAAAAAAAAAAAGGCAAAAAAAGCAGCACAAAGGCTTCAGGATTTATCCTTTAAGTGCTTCTCCAGGAACAAAGCTGTACCCAGCAAGGGCAGGAACAGTGGCCAGGAGGAAGGGGGTTGACAATAGAAGGGCTATTGTGGGGTGAAGGGGGTATCGCAACAGGAAGAGCATCAGGAGGGAACATCTTCATTAATTCTATCATGTATTTGCTTTCTTAAATCTTCTTGTGTGTTCACTCAGCCTTGATCCCATTCTGTGATATTGTTGCAAATTTATAGTAAACATCTCCCTTCAGAATAAGGAGAAAGAGATAAGCCTGAACTGTAAAAGAAATTAAAATAAAAACAACAAATAGCCCAAACCCCACTACAAAACAAAACAAAAGAATCCCAAACCAAAAAAAAAACACCAAGAATCCCAAAACAAAGGGAAGAAAGGCTTGGTTCAACAGCACCTGAAACTGACAGTCACAAAACTGAGATAAAATATCACCAAATTACTCCAGTGCTCTTTCACCAGAGAAATCTCTTTTCCTTTCTTCTTCAGCAAAACCTTTCCTCAGAATAATTATTAAGGCAGGCCTAGGGAACTGTGTTCATTTCAGAGCTTTCATTTTTAGAAAGACTGTTTAATATTTATATAAAGCTCATGTTAAGTTTATGCACCTGTCAAAATACTTAATTATATGATAGTGATTGCAAAATGAGCTATTTATCAGACAGATGTCTCTACCAAACCTGGCATACACAGATCCGGAGGGGCAGGTTCCCCCTGCCACAGGGAGCTGGAGCTTTATTTATGTCAGGGGGATGTGTTTAACCCTGCTGGCTCCGAGAGCTGTGTGGGCTGAAGGAGCTGTGCCTGAGAACTCCCTGACCACCACAGGAGACTAATAACTTTTTCTTAGCTAAAGGCTTGTGAAGCACAGGTGACTATTCTGATGTACAGCTTACCTTCATGTTTCCTACAGTGTTCTTCCAAAGTTGCCTTGTTTGGATATCGGGTGGCTGCTTTCTCCAGCTGTGGTCTTAGGAGTGACAAAATAATGGGAGGATATGTTTTAAAAGGAAGACAGATGTTCTCATGAAATAACTCTATAATCAACAGGATTGTAGAATAATGGCTAGGGGTGTTAAAGCCTGACATCAGCCAGCTGTAAATTGGGGCTGAAATGTGCTGTTTGTCACTGCTGGGAAGAGGTCAGAGTGTCAGGAGCCCAAGTGAAGGGGCAGAGCTCAAGTGAAAGGTCAGAGCAGGAGAGGATGGAAATGTGACAAGCTGAGTAACAGGGCTGTTGTAACACCACAACCCACAGGCAGTGTAAGCAGTTTGCTGTAACTTTCACCAGATGTCTCTGAACTTGTGCCTTGCATTTGTTGGGATTTTGCAGGATATCCATTGGCCTTGGCTGCACCACTGAGAGATGTACAATGTAGTGTCCTATTTTCACCTTTAATGAACAGTTCCTGTGCCTCAGAAACCCCTGCATGTACATGTTAAAAAAACAAGTATGGTGGTCCTGGACTTCAGATGCTTGGATCTGGCATCTAGGAAACAGCACCTTCCTTCCAGCAAGGCTGATCTCACAGTATCTCAAAGTAAAATACAAGGTCTCTATGTCCAAACTAATCTTGTGCTGCCTTTTTTTTTAAAAAAAAAAAAAAGTATCTATTTATGAAGAATAAGCTACACGGGCTTCACTCTGCTTTGGAGAGAAATTCTTTGTAAATATGACTAAGACTCTCTAATCCTTGTTATAATAAACTCCACTGATCTGAGCAGGTGTATATCACAGTTGCTGCTTTTTAGCAGCACAGCGCTTGCTGCATGATTCCATGGAGCAAAATTTCTCACACTGGGAGGAGAACAAGAAAAGGGAGAAGGTAAAATAACTGAATTCCTCCCTCAAATGCAAATCCATACCAGTTTGCTACTAATCTCCCTTGAATAGCTGTGCACTCAGAAACTAAGAGGAAACCAGCAGCCAGTATCTGGGTGACAAATCACCCCCTGTAATCCAAACAGCTTGGCAAATAACTGGTAAATGTATGCTTGGAAGCATGCAGTTGTTTTTAATAAGTCCTCAAATTCAAAAGCCATTAGGGAATTCTGCAGAATTACTGAAATATATTAGCATAACAGAAAAAATATACTGCATATCACTTGTGTGCACTGCGTAGCTGTACTTATTACAGTTACTTAATACGTATCTTAAATACATTGGGGAGAGAAATAGTTTTTTACTCAGTTTACATTTGTTTTGGTTCTGTGTGATGGATTATGAATTACTGAGCTAGTGCTTTTCCTACGGAAAAATACAATAGATGGTGCAGTAGATGTCTAATTATGACCTGAAGTGAAAATGAATTATAACTCCGCTTGATACTTCTTATGATTTGCTGCATTATAAATAGGAGTGATTTATTATTGTTTCACCTACTGCTCTGCTAGTGATGGATCATAATAGTAGATCATCATAATTTTGAAATCAGAACAGAGCTGTTTTTTCTTCCATATAATTCAATTTTAACTCCACTACTGAGGTTGTTGAGTATCACAATCTATCTACTTTACATTACATTTTATTAGAAAGAAGATATGTTAATCTATCTGGTAGCTGTTCATTACTAACATCTGTTTATGAGACTTCTCTATTAAACTGTCCAACATACCTTTTGATAGTCTCATTACATTTTCAATATGACGCACATGGCAACTAGAAAGAAAAACAGATGACTAAGGACCAGGATTGAAAAGGAATGCTTCCCCTTCTGTATGTGCTGTATATTTAAAACAAAATTGCTGTACCATTATTATAAAGTTACAGATCAATATGGTCTTTGTGCCATAGTGCTCAGTGGTTGAACACTCTTCTTTGTATGCATTTGGTCCTTGGTAGTGCTTTATATTCAGTAATTCCACACATTGCCCCCTGTTAAAACCGTGGTGCTGGGTCTCATCCTGCCAGTCATCTGCCAGTGGTACAGGTGGGGTGAGCACCTTCCCTTCCCCTCTGAGTGAGGGTTTGCACATGGTCTCCTCTGCAGAGGGAAGCCTCTCATGGAGCAGGAGCATCCCCAGCTCTGTGGCAGGTACATGGAGCCTGAAATATCAGCCTGTGGGAGTTTATACATAACGGGTTCACAAAGTGTTATCCTTGGAAGACTCTGAGTGTCCTGTCCCTCTTGCTGCCAGCAGGTTCCCCTCACACTGCTGTCGTCATGCTCCACTTTCTTTTTGATGCTTCAGCAACCTGTGCTCCCCTTCTTGCTAAGGGCCCTGGCACGGGGCCATGGCTGAAGCAGGACTCTTACTGGCAGCTAATAAAACCTTTCTATTGGAGATAAAGTCCACTCCCTAAGGAGTTTTCTCCGGCTTCACTGCTAGGAAGAGGAGGAGCTGCTGGATGTTTGGTGGAACAGATCAGTCACCCTCAGCCATTGCTGTGTTTGCCATGCACAAACCCCTCACTGCTGATAGTGATGGATTCTTTTTCAACAGTGACTGCCTCATCTATAAATACAAGGCCGTTTCTTTTAAAAACCTGTTTTATTTTAATCATCTTATTCATTTAGTCCATAGCAGTGTCCAAAAAACCTCCAGCTGCTTCTGCAGCTTCCTTTGGAGAGGACTGTGGCAGGACAAGCCTCCAGAAGGCAGCTGGCTGCCAGGGACACAGAATGGTCACTTCAGCTCTGCCTGGCCCTGGCAGAGCCACGGCCCCTGTGGCCAGATGTGTGACCTCTGGCTGCCCAGGAGGAATGGGAGAAGCATGGAGCAGCTCTGCAGGAACAGGTGTGACTGTGTCTGCAGAACACAGGTAGTGCTTGTTCACCTTTGCTGAAGAACTAAACCTCAGCTGACCTTTGGGGCTTGGGAAGAAAGGGAGAGATCCAGATAGCCCGTGGTGAAGGAGTATTCTTTTCTCAGACGTGTGTGTGCACCATGGCTTAAAACAGACAGTGCAAATATTGCTGAAAACTGTACTAGATGGCTTAGTCTTTATTTTTTAAAGGCTATGAAGGATTAATTGAATATCAGATAAATTATTTTGGTAGTTAATTGTTATCTTTGTTTAAAAAAAAGTTTATCCTATCTCTGGCTTAACAGTTAACAATTTGATAGTTGTTTTCTTTCTCTGTCCTGTGTATGTGAGTAGGCAGCCTGGGTTCACTTATTTGAAAGGAATTGTGTGAGCATTCTGCAGTTCATAAAATGTTTTGAAATTACTTTCTGGCTGTTTACATTTGAAAACTGGAGGTGGTCTGCCTGGACATAACACCACCAACAATTTCCCTGACATCCTATGCGGAATACTTCTAATATTTGGATGAATGAATATTTATGACTTAAAGTGCATTTTCTCTGAATATTCTGCAACATCAGTTCATAATATTTTTTTTACATTTTTTGCCATTAACTTGTAAGTGTATGGAAAACAGGCACAACCACAGTAATTGTGTGGTTGTATTCACTCGGCCCCTTTTGTACCTGAGAGTTTCTGTCACGCAACAGCTGTTGGGAGGCTCTGAGAGGAGATGGATAGTGTCAGACCCACTTCACAGGAACAAGCCACCAACGTCCACTGCCAGCGTGCAGCGAGAACTGACACCTGACAAAAGGAGGTGAGAATGGAGTGGGACAGGGTGCCCTACCTTTGCTGCGACGTGACTCCTAATTGCACCTGAATAAAATAGGAGAGCAGAAAAAGTAGTTTGCATCATAGTTGTCCCATTTTTGTGCTCTCTAGATAATGAGATGTCAGCCTCTGGAGCCACCTTTGGCATATTCCACAACTGCTAATTTCATTAAATGGCCATGGGAAGGGAGTACATTAACCAGTCGAGGTAGTTTCACTTTTTCTTTCCCACTATTAATTCATTTAGATGTCTTAGCCTTTATATAGGAAGAGAAGTGTATATCAAAGTGTATATCCTGTCCTTGTTTATTGAAGAAGAAGTAAGTTTAAGATTCTGAAAACTTTCACAAAGGCCAAACTTTAATGGACCTCAGAAATCTGGGAAGAAATTAATAAGTAAAACAGAAAGGAAGAAAAAGAAAATGCTAGAAGCACAAGTGAAATGTGTATATATGTATATACAGTCTTAAAGCTCCTGCTTTACAACTGAATAAATAACTCCTTGAGCAATAATTTGTTTTCATGCTGTTAATTAGAAGCATAATTAATTTTTGTAGATTATAAATAATGGCGCGCAAAATGTCATTCCCAGCAGATCAAACGGAAATAATATAAACATTCCTAAAAAAACAAGAGTAGCTTGCAATGAAACTAATGAAACTTGTACTAATGAAAACTATAAATTTGTGTCTGAAGTTAGTAATTTATTGGTAAAATGTGAGGGTTCATTAATCATTCTGCTTTCTCTTATACTTGGCACATATGGAAGGAAAATCTCTATGTTTATCACTGCTTCAAATAAACAGTAGCATAAGTAGATTATTCCCAACAGAAAAATTTTTCCCACACCCTAATCTCAGAGCAATCATTCACTGATCTAAATGAGCAGTTACTTAAACCGCTAAGAAGGGATGCTAATTAGCTAAGGAAAACTAGGCAAGAGTATTTAATTTAAAAAAAAAAAAAAATCCAACACTTTTTTTTCCCCCTGCTCTCTTATTTCTAATATGTTATTTACTTCTGGCTGTCTTGGATGCTGTCTTCATGACAGTGGCATACATGGGTGTGTCTTTGCAGGAGGACTTTGGAAGTTCTGACAAACTTCTGTACTTGAAAGCTTTGGTTTTGTAGGCTCCTCTCAGCTGTGGTTACACCTCTCACTTCCCTGTGGGTTAAAAATGTACTGGGCTAAAAATGGGAATGGATGTGAGCTTGCTTTGCTCTCTGCAAGCAGGGAGGGTGCATCTGCATCTGCCTGGACTCTAAACACTTTAAGACATGTAAATAATTTAGTTTTTCTACAGATGTCTCATGCCTCCGGGTCCAAAGAGCTCTTAACAACCTATGTGCCTTAGAAAGAAATATCTTTTAGCCTTTGATGCCAAACAGAATCTGCAGCATGTGATGCACAAATAACATCAGAGCTCTGCTAGGCTTGTAGATAATGTTGGGTCTCTGCATCCTGGAAGCCTCCTCCGATGTTCTAGTCAGCAGTGGGGAGAATTCAGTGGTGCTCAGGAGATATAAAGAAGGAAGAGCTTGTCACCCAGCCATCAGAACCCCTGTTCCTACTGTCTGTCCTGGGCACAGACCTGTCCCTCTTCCACACCTCCAGCAGTGCTTAGGAGGGAAGGAGAGAAGTGTTGGGATCATGGGCACTGTTGGCACAGGATTGGTGTTGATATGTTGATGTGTTAATCCTGGGTCAAGCACATCTGGTTGTAAGTCAAATAGCTGCAGAATGGCTTCTTTCAGTAGATTTCTGGCATTTCTGGTCACCCAAACATGTAGATTTTTGTGCTTGAGGTGCCCTGGAGATGTGAGCTGTCTTATTTTTTGCTAACTGTTGTCTTCAGTACTGTAAGCTCTGCTGGTAGTCATCATGTGTAGAGGGACAGTAATCAACACAGTATTGGGGTAGCATAACATTTCCATGGATTAGAAATTTGGATTTCAGCTTTTGGTTCCATTTTACTCATTTTATTCTGCCTTCTGACTTGCCAATGTTGAGGGATGTAAGGAAGGGTCTTTTGGAAAATACATGGACATTGTCAATAGGCTGCTAATGGCTGCAGGCAGGCTTTCAGGTTTTAAATTTATGTATTTATTCCATTAAAAATGAAATGATTCTACAGAGGGGAGAGGCACTATGTAGCAACACCACTATTACTGAATGGATGGAACATATTGGATATGGATGAAACTCTGGAACTGTCTTACATGCCGTCTCATTCATTCATCCTTGCTTCTAATTCCAGCAGACAAACAATGCTGTATAGGCATGACCTCATCTAAGATATAGCTTATTTCCTTTCAGTAAATTGTATTCCCTTTATATTCTCTTTTGCAAGCACAAGAATCTAATTCCCTCATACACTATCCTGGAAAAATCCTTCCACCTCAGTTTTTGCTTTAATTCTTCAAGTAGAATTTTAATGTGTTTAAAGATATTTTCAGGAGGGTTGGCAAAGACAAGCTTTTAACAGATCTAGGTGTTAGAGATTTTGCTGATATTTCTAGAAGGCTGCAAACTGTGTGTGGATGGTAGAAGCAGAGCTAAATGTTGTTGAGCCCAGGCAAATACATCGAGTATATTCCTGCGTACAGAGATTAAAAATCAAGCCCATGTAGACTGTGTAGATTGGTCTTTGTTTCGCCTGTGAGCTGTGATTCACCAGTCTGGCATTCTGTTGAGTAGCCAGGCATCATTGTCGACCTTTGATGTATTCTCCATTAAAATGCATGTGCTGTACTTCTGGAGGATTGATGAGAGGTGGAAAAATTGAAGACGTAGTAGAAAACAGAGTAAGAAAGAATTCTCATAGGCTACATAGAAACAATTCATGTCAACATGTGAATAAATACTTCATGTACCTATGGCTGTACAGAAAACACTGAAAGGCTTCAGTGCTCTGCTGCATTTTCTCTACAAAACTGGTAGCATAGAAAATAGTTCTAAACAAGAACAAGACACATTCTGAACTAATGCTTTTGTGTTCAAAGCAATTGGACATCTGCGATAATGGGTTCTGTTCTTAACTCTGCCACAAGCTTATTTTAAGACTTAAAAAAATATTGCCAAAAAATGCCTGTGTTTCTCCTTCTCTATTGGCAAGAAAAATATGAATCTGATTAGGAAGTTGTTAATTATCACTTCTGAAATACTTTGAGGTCCTCAGAGAAGAGTACTAAAGGCATGAAAAGAAGTATTATTTTACAGAGATTTTACAATTGGGCCTAAATACTCTGACACTAAGGATAGACTGGTTTATGACAGATACCTTCACCTGTTTGGCATAACTGCTATGAAAACTGGAGAAAAAAGAGCCCGAATTTGAGAAAGCACGCTAACAATTTGTAGTTTTGCGTAAGTATTATTTTAAATTCTGACCTCCAGATGAGATCTTCCATTGGATAGATGCATGGTTTTATATAGTAATATACAGAAATAATAGAGAAGGGGAGGATTCAGAACTATGTGACTGAAGGCATGAAAGGCTCCCAAACCCTTTCATGTTATCATCTTTGAATAGTGCTTTGGTCTTTTGTTCCTCTTATGATAGATGATGCTTTAGAGTTGCAATGACAGAGAAACTCCTTCTCTAAGTTGAAGGGGGAAAAAGTTAACAGAGATTAAATATATGTTCACTTACTCACAAAATCTTTTCATAAAGCTAATTAATACCAATAGTTTTATTTTTCTGTTTTTGATGATGTATTACTCATGTATGACTGCTTTTCCTCATGTCATGGTTAAATGTAATGAGATGTTTCTATGGTAAAAATGTTAAATTTCTTCTTTGAATAAAAGGGTTTTGAAAAATATTGCAATATAGCACTATGATGAGGTTTTTAATTAAAATGCTAGATAGTGGCTCCTGATAGAGATTTATGTATCATCTCAGATTGTCTTTATTCTGAATACTGTTATTTTACTATTCTCTGCCTGACTCCACAACTTCTATTTTGACCTGTTCCAGAAGCCTTAGTGAATCCAAAATCTTATACAAGTTAAAAATTACAGACTGTGACCTTTAAAAAGAAAGAAAGAAAGAAAGAACCTGTGTGAAAATGCTGTTCTCTTCCTCCAGCATCACCTTTTCTATATGAAACCTAGATGCAAAGTTTTGGATTTCTTTTTTTCTTTTTTTTAAGTAGCAGGAATCTGGGGGGGTGATTACTGGGTAATTGATATGCTGCACTACAGAGCTACTGGCTCACACAGCTGCTCAGAGAAGCAGGATGGTCCCTTTTTGCTTGTGCTATTTGGTACAATCACAAGGCTGCCACAGCATCGGCTGGTCATTTTGTCAGGGCTCTGTGGGTATTCTAGACCAAAAAGCACTTGCAAATAAAAATGGATCTATTTTGGATGTGCACTTCACCAGAGTGCTCCTTTCATAACACGAGGCCTTTCTAACCCAGCCATTAAAATATCATATAATTAAAGCCTTTCTTTGTTAATTATTAGGTCATTAAATGTGTTCTGCCTCCTGCAAACCTAAGGAAAAGGCCGTGGAAGCTCTATGGGAGATAACTTGGACAAGCCGAGAAGTCCTGTAGTGGTTGTACTGTACGTGTCCTCTCCTATGCAAACACTCTGGGCCCACGTTTTATTAAACAGCACTGGGGAATATTCTGCATTTGTTACATTTAACTGGGGTAACCACTGAGGCTGGCCCACTCTTGCAGTAAGAATTCTACCATGTTAGTTCAGATGTGAGCTGTTAACATTTCTATTTTATGTGCTTTTTGCAGGCTGTCTGCTGCTCTTGTCAGATATTTTTGAGTTGTATGGGTTTTTTTCAGTCTAGTCTAGAGCTTCTGAAATGCTTCACATAGGATGGAATGAGGGAGGGGGCACAGCTAAGTGCTCTCAGCTGTTGTGGGTGGATCGTGTGCCCTAATCTTACAGGACCACAAAATGAAAGTCTTTACAAATAGGGAACTCAGCTGCAGCCTATTCCCTGGTGGCAAACTGGTATGTTCCTGTTAGTGGTTGTCACCTTTTGACCATGACACCTAAAAATTAGAGAGAAATAGAAGAGAAGGGGGTTTAACAGGCTCATATTGGAGAAATGCTTTACAAGAATGATGAGCTTGTTTGATTTGTGTGTAATGAGCACCAGGTGCCACACCATATGTGTAAGCTGTGTTATTCACCATCCCCAGTTTCAGGAAATTTGTTGTGTCTGGCCTCTTGTTTTCCTGACTCAGTTTATACTAAACTTCAGATGGGTGACAAAACAGCCTAACCATTTCAGAGTCACTCCTTATCCAGGAGAAGATAATATAGGTATACAGGTAATGATGCATTCAAGCAAAATACCTAGTGCTTGTAGAGCTCTTTAAATCTCCAGATGTGTATTTTGTTTGGTTTAAAGGCATTATATGAATGATACAATCTACTATATGTATAGAAAATTATGTTTATGGAAATGTCTGTATTTTATATATTTTAGAATATCTTACTTGGCATCTAAATGCAGAACAACTTCATTTTTACTGAGATGACGTGGTCATGAATAGGATATCTCAAGCACTAGCATAGATAATGACCCATATGTAAGAGCTGCCTTTAGATATACAGCCATGTTTACAGAGATTATGGGAAGGCTTCATGCGCTTCAGTGCAATTTACTAAATACAATGTGGGATGAAATTGCTGTTGTTGGAGCACAGGACAGCTTTAGAAATGAGTAGCTTGGGGGAGGAAAGCCTTATGTATTCACCTGAAACAAAAAGCATTAGTAAATTTAGATGACTGTTCTCTCGAAATAATTTGCAAAATTGCAATACCTTTGACAGTGAATTCCAGTTAATTGCTTTACAATAAGAGAGCACTTGTTTTTCCAGGAACAGCTCCCCTGTGAGCCTTTCCTAATAAAGTCTTGTAGATTTCTGTCCAATTTCTTCCATCATGTCATCAACTTCATTTCTCCTCATCACATCTTCTTCATGGCAGTACCTCAGAGTATTTTCTATGTTTCAGCCCTGTTTTCTGATGAAGTTGCTTAACTTAGTGTTTTGTAATCTGTCCCCAATAACTCCTAAGCTCTTGTGTAGTTAGAGGGGACAAAGACAGCAAATATCCCTGCGAGTCCAGAGAGAGCCTGTCCTCAGCATGAGCAGCCAGAAGTGATGCTGTGAGAATGTGCAGGGACAAAGTCCTCTGAGCATCTCCTTAATGGGGACAGAATTTGGCTCTGGCTTTTGTGAAATCTTTAGCAACAATCTCTCTGATAATACTGCCTGTCTGTTGAGGATAACTGGCCAGCAGAATCAAAGGAACAGGCACAGGCACAAGCACAAAAGACTCATTTCTTTAGGAAAGCAGGCTAAAAATAATTTGGCCTTTAGATATCTGCAATATGTTACAAATGCATGGTATGTTACCACACAATTCCTATTCCTCTTTTCTATCCCCAGAAAAGTCTGTGTGTGTATACACACATTAATTTATTTATTAAGCATGGTGAAGTATTCAAGGGTCTCTCTGTAATGTTATCCAAAGAATCAGTGCATGCTGAATTAAAAAAAAAAAAAAAAAAAAAAAATGAAACTTAACTGTGAAAAGCCTGCAATTAATTTATGAAATATCTGCTGAAATGGAAGAATAGATCTTCCAGGGGAAGTTGTGAACACTTAATGGAGAGAGCTAATAGGATTGGTCCAGCATAGTTGCAGCTAATAGTGTGCAGTGGGATTTTCAAAAGCACTAAGGGAAAAAATACTTTAATAGAACTCCCATACTTAATCTTCTCATTGTTGCTAAGCTTCCATGATATGAACATTCCAACTCATGTTAGGAAATATTTGCCTTGCTAGACTTGTGTTTTCAGGCTGTGAAACTGGAAATTCAGTTTTGGAAAGCATTGATGTTTTCCATGACACCTTCCCTACGTTGTACTGTTCTATAAATCACCGTAAGCCTAACTTAGGTAGGCATACAGATATCTGAATATCAAACCAAAGTAACTCTTCATTGCATTGAACAATTAATGAAGCCTTTTAGGAAAGCTATTTATGAAGCCTTAATGTAGCAAGTGGTATAATCTGACTGCACAGGAAAAGCAGTGTGTTCTGCATTTCTGCAAGGGGGAGACTGGGCCTGTGTAGATGTGCCCAGGTCAGTCTGTACAGTGCTTGTGCTTGCTGCGAAAGAAGCAGGGTCCAGGGTTTACGTAAATGTGCTATTTCATGACAATTTAGCTGGTTTCCATGGAGATAATTATGTTGTCACAAACTAAGGGTAAAGATTTCAAGCGCAAGATAAATAGGAGGAGCACATGGACTTCCAAGTAATAAAGATGTTCTTCTTTTGCTCTGTTGTAACAAAAGGCAACTATAATCACAGCAGTGGAAGAGTGAGCTGTCTTTGCAATAAACATTGTTAGCATTCAGTATATCAACACCCTGTATTTCATACTATGCCTCTCAATACCTTTTTCTTTATGATCATGCTTTCAGTGGATAATAGTTTTCACCAGTTACACTAGAGTGGGGCCAACCCTTTAGCTGGAATAAATCAGCCCAGCTGGACTGCAGTCAATGAAACTGTGCTAAATTAAAGCTGAATTAAGCTGTGCTGAATTAAACCATTTGGGAATTTGACTTAACATTGTTCACCTACCCTGCCAAGTGATCAGGTCAATAATATAAACAACAGAAGATAGATATCTGATGGATTTTTTTCTGTAAGTAGTTATTTCCTTCAATGCTCTGAGTTATTCAAGACAATGGTTTGGTCAAGCTTCTGGCTCACCAGTGGCCCAACCAATTCCTTGCTTTAAGGGTCCTGTGTACTCCTGTGTTTTAATCACCATTCTGATTAATTAGTAAGGTAACAACACTTGGTTTTTCTTTTTTGTTATTCCTTTCTCCCCCACTTTCCAGCCACAGGCTTATATAAGTTAATGACAAATGCTTGTTAAAGAGTTGAATGTCATGTTTCCCAAGAGTATTTACATTGCTGGTCTGTGAAACTCTTGATTGAAATTGCTCTCAAGTTTTAAACTGTTGACAGTACTGGAAAAGAGTCTGGATAAAGCCTGAGTGCAGGCATCTATGTATACCAGAAAATAAACTGCAGGTGAGTCAAAGAGTGTTTGTCATCTGTAGAGCCACATCCATATGGTACGGATTTGTTAGCTCTTGGTTGTGCTGTTAACTTGTTGGCCTTGTAAATCACATCTAACATCAAAATAACAAGGAATATCCCCTTTGAGTGGGCAATATGCTCAGTTTTTTAAATTTAGAAGCCACTCAACACCATTACATGCAAATTACTTGGTACGTGTTGTTGATTGTGGTTCTAAATGTTGACAGTACAATTGAGTTGCCTGAGCACAGGCCCCTGGTGTCACCCTGCTGCAGGGCTGTCAGAGCTGATCCTGGCTTTAGGAAGACCTTCATATGCTGGGAGTGTAGGAAAGCTAGCACAGGAGATTGTAATGTAAAGACGCTCTTCTCAGCGGGGTGATTATTTGTACTCAGTGGGTGATCCATATTGCACTCATAGAATTTATATTTTCTATATAATGCTTACTTATGCATTAAATACATTAGTTATAAGTAAATATTAGAAGGTAAGGAGAGATATATGCATTACACACGTAGCAGACTGTATACTTAGACTATAAAATACATGTTGAAACTCTATCTTTTATTTATTAATTCAATGACACTGCCTCAGTTGTGTTCTTTGTTTGGCACTGACAAAAGCTTTTGTAACTTTACACTGAATCTGAAAGTTCTAGCTTTCTTTCTGTGGTTTCGTGTTACTTGAGTGAGAAAGATGCCCTGGACAGTGCTGCCCTGTGAGCTGGGGCTCTCTGTGGGAGCCCAGCTGTGGGGGCTGCCCTACTCCCCTGTGGTGCTGGGAGCCCAGGCTGGGAGAGCTGTGTCCACGTTGTCTTTCTCCTCCAGATCAGAAGTCCTACCCCATTCACGTTATTCTCTCACTCTGCCACCTGCTTTTAATCTGTGAGTGAGGCTTACTGCTCTTGTGGATCTCATCTGCTTATTTTGTCTTATTATTTGCTAAAGTATATGGTAATTAGATTGAGAGAATAGAGACATAACAATAAGCAGAAAATTCCTTCACATTCCCTTTTCTTCACTCAGTTGTTTTCTTATATCCTCTTTTCACTGTGTATGTCTCCTCCTTTTTTCTCATTTTTTTTCTTCAATATTATATCTTGATTTTAGCCTTTGGGCCGGGCTGTATTTTCCATTCTACAGGGATTTTTTAATTAATTTTTTCAATTGAAGATCTATTTAAGAAATTTTCCAGTTTTCTTTACAAACTAGACTAAAACAGTGACTCAGAGCGAAGCACTAAGGTGTCTGAGTTATACTTTTCAACCAATACAGCAGTGGATGTCATACCATTTAAAGCAATTCAGGTTTTCTGTCCAAAACTTAGTTATGCTGTAAAACTGATCATGGGAATATTCAAAACCATAAGAACAGAGTGAATTTTTGAATAGCCTCTTTCTAAAAATATTGGGGTTTTTTTCTGTTGTGAGATTTTAATATATGCATTTCCAAAGTTACCAACTAATCTGTGGTGGGGGTTATTGAAACCTGGTCTTGCACAAACTGCAGGCACTGGATGTTGAGGAAACCCACAGTATGTATCTTATCCTTCTGAATTTCCAGTGGGGTTTCCAGTACTTGCCACATGAGGAAAGAACAAAGGTCTCAGCTGCATTTCTTTGTGTTTGAATTTGAACTTGTAAGTCAGGCATATTCCAGAGAGACACTTGCTCACGGTAGGGGTACACCCATTGCTCGGTCTGGTAATGAGCTGGGATGGCAGCCCTGATGGGGCAGGTTCAAGACATTGTTTATATGATGAAGCACCAGAATATGAATAACAGATGCACTCATCTTCTGCTTGCAGAATGTGTGATTTTATCACAGAGTGGCACAACTCAAAGGCAGCCAGAAATGCCTTGCTAAAGAAAAAAGAAAGACCCTGTAAGTTGCATGGAGGTCCATTAGTAGACCTGAGGGAAAACCTGTGGCTTCCCATCCTTCTTGCCCAGGCTTCCCTTTTCAGATCATTATTTTTACTACATTTCTTCTGCAAGGAGTACATAAAACAGAAATTGCATGCAAAATCTGTATATCCTAAAATAAAAATATTTCTCAGATTGTAGGAATCTGAGATTTTTACTCACATATACCACGAAAGACAAGAGGACAGGACATACTGAGCATCACTATGAGGAGGGTGCACCTCTGCCCCATCTCCAAAGTAAAAGCAGAAGCAATTGCAGAAGCTGTAGTTTGTTCCTTAAAAGGCATAAAAGACAGATTTGGTCATTCACTTCTGTACCTTAGTGAATCTCTGGCATTTAAAGACATTATTTCTCATCCAAGATTTAATGCTAATACTCTAACATCAGGTGAATTCTTTGATGGTGGTCGCTGTTGTTCTTGCTACAGTTAGATAGGGATATCTATCAGACCTTCAGGTTACTTAATCCTATTGAACAACACTGTGAGATGTAATAATTGATTTATACAATGATCTCTGGCTTGCATTTATATTGTCTACCAAAGGACTCCTAGGTCCTAACACTTGTATTGAGAGAATTTCAAAAGGCTCATGGGGGATGGCAATAACTCAGATGATATCAAAAGGCGATTTCAGTGCCTGGGAGTCTGGGATAGTTTGCAAAGTGCTCCAGTGTCCTCAGAGGTCAAATTAACCACAACGTGTTGTATAGCTGCTGTTAGTTTGGTTGCAAATCAAATGCCCTTCCTTTGGTAGCGCTTCAGAATGGAACATTTTGTGAGACTGTCCCTTGAAGCTTTCCAGTAAAGACAATAACTTAAAAAATAAATCTTTGTGATGGGGTTTAACCTTTCACGGCAAGAATGTGTTAATGGTAGTTCTTCCCTTTAGAAACTTATTATGGAAAGATAGGCTTAGAAGCTGTTCTCTGCTTTTGCCACAGCTATTTTAGTCATCAATAAAATTAAAAATTCAATGTACTTTGGTAAGTTTGCAATGGGACTGTGGAGAAGAGGAGCAGCTATAATGTCATACTTGAGTCATTAGGATTATATTGTCCCTTGTCCATTATTTTTCTTACAACAAAAACAAAGTGTCAAACTGAGAATAAACAGGCAGCAGTGTCAAGGCTTGTCACTCTTACCAGCTCTAGCAAGGGTAGGCTTTCAGCTCCTGGTGGTGCTTTCTCCCTGTCTTCGCCATCCTCGCTCCTTTCACTGGAGACAAAAGTGCACTTTTTTCCTTTTTTAATTTTGGATGCTGAGGAATTGTGCCAGGTTGAGCTGGCAAAGAGCTAAGTGCCACAGCAGGGAGGAAGATTCATAAATGATGAAGACACAGTCTCTTAAACTCCCCAGCTCACAGGTGTTTTGTTATTAATGAAGCTGAAAAAGATGCTCCAAATTATGTCTCCTCCTTGTCATGAGAGCTCTGGCAGCTCTTTGTGACTGAACGATCCTGCTCTTGCAGGTGTGTGGGATAAACTTGCAAGCCAGAATGGGGAAACAAGAGAGAGAAAGAAAAACATTCACATACCCAAGGGATCCTAGAGATGGGAGAGAAATTAAAAAACCCCTCAGTCAGTGCATAGTGAAATGTATTCTGTCAATATATGGGAAAAGAGATAACTACAAACTTCATCTCCATGCATCTTATTTATCCCTCCAGCCCACATACACTTGGCAGCAAAGAGAATTGTCATCTGGTCTGTAACCCTACACTGACATCCTTTCTAAATCCCTAAACAGAGCAACCTAAAGACTGAAAAGGATTTTTAGAGTTTTGCAAGTTCTTTTCCAAAAACCAACAGTGATGACATCAAAGCCTTGGAACAAAAGCACAAGTTTTCTTTTTTTCAGGATTTTCATCTTTTGCCCCCGATGTGTTAAGACCTGACTTATGGAAAATAATAATATTATGCTGAGGTTTATTGCCTTGTTATGGAAGAATGAAGTTCATTTTTGCTTTTTATTGGTACCATCTGTTTCTTTTCTGTCAAGACAGCCTCAAATGGTAGTATCCTACATATAAGTGGCTGGTCCTGAGGTATGCAGGCTGTACTGATCATTATATGTTCAAGAGTTCTGTCTTTCCTTCTTTTACATAGTCTGACCAAGATTAAAAAAAAAAAAAAAAGAGAGAGAGAGAAAGAAAAAAAGGCTCTCCCTGCCCCAAAAGCTGTAAGACACATTTCCTATTGAGAGGCTTAGCAAAATGTTATCTGTTAGACAAAATGAAAAATTTAAATAAGGTGTTTGGGAAGAGTATCGCTAGATTTGTCCCATATTCACCTTTCTGAATCACTGGAAATGCTGATGAGCAATGCCCTCCCCTCTTCCACCCTGGGCTGTGGTGCACAGCTGGATGGTCACGGTCACGCACAGGTCAGTGGCGCAGGAGGATGCATGATAGTTTGGAGGATAATTAAAATTTTGTCACTGACTTCATTTCCAGACACCACCTTACTCTTAGCTACTTGTTTTGAGCATGCAGATTGAGTCGTTATCTGCCAGTAGCTACTGATTGCTGTATAGGGAGTACAAGGAATGAAATTAAGCAAGATGTATCCCACTTACTGTTATGTACAAAAGCAATTCCAGGTATTGGTATAGCAAAGGAATACAGCCTCATTTCAACATTTATTGCAGTCAAATAAAGAGAATTTCAAAAGCACACTATTTCATAAAGGATTTTGTAGAAATTGTGTATTTGAGAAGGTTTTGGGAATATAGTTTGATGTCAAAGTTGAGCCTAAAGTGATCCTGAATGATGATTAAAATTATACAATTAGAAGCAGCTGAAAAATAAAGGTAATAGGAATTTAACCTCAGAAAGCTTGGTATACACTTTTATACTGTAAACAGTATTCACAGCATTTTCTTTGGTTTGTGAGTCAGTGTCATGTGTCAACAATTCCTAGTAATCACACACCTAATACACAGTTCAGGCTGAGCAGAGCTACACCTGAGCATAAAAGAACACTGAGCCATGCATCCTGATGCTGAGCAGCTGAGAAGTTTACTTAGTCCTCGTGTAATGATTGATTTATTTTTTGACTGGTTAGCGGTAGAAAACAGTATTGTTTTAATCAATCCCTACCAAACTGGTTTGTGGGTTTCTATGAAATCTGCCAGTGGTGACAGTTTGTGCAGTACACGTGTTTACCAGGTTTTCAGTAAACAGGGTCCAGATATTGTGCAAATGCTCCATTTTGTGAGAACTCAATTAGTTTCTATGGAGACAATTATGTTGTCACAAGCTGAGTGTTGTGATTTCAAGTGTGAGATAAATAAGAAGAGCATGGGAACTTCTAATCAGCTAAAATGATCTATTTTTGCTTTGTATTGACAAAAAAGTGAGAGCAACCCACAGGAATGAAATTAAAGTCAATTCTTTCTTTAAAGTTGGCAGAGAGTAACATTTTAATATTCTGAATTCATCCCTTCTTCTGCTAAAAATTAGCGTCACTTTTTAAACTGCTTATCCAGTGGTAGTGGAAAACAAAACTAGTAAAGCACCTATCAAGATTGATATTTCTTCAAGGACCATGTGGCAGATCAGATGACAGATGCATGCACATTCCCCATCTAATGCTTCACTTGTTTGATGTAGCTGGTTAGAACTATTTACTGGAATTTTAAATCTCTCTTACTTATGCATTAGAAAATGAAATATAGCCTGTAAGCTGGATTACATACTTAGCTCTTACAAATGCTTGCTGTTCACCCAGTGTATGTTTTAAAACTAAGAGAGGAGAAAAAGTGAAGATTTGGTAATCATTGCTGTAGTTCCAAACAGCTTTCCCTTACACTGAGCAACACTTTGTTCTAGGGGAATGGCGAGGGGATTGTAGCCTCAGGGCGTGACACAGCCTACACCTTTATTTCATATAGCCCGGAGTCAGAGGATTCTTTTCTTGTATCATTATCAGATAGCTGTTGACATGCTGAGGTCTGTTTTGTCAAAGATGCGTGAAGGGGTCATTCACCCCAGGCAGGGAGATGTCTCCCCGCTCTTTAAGTACAGCGTGTGCAGTTTGGGGATGCTGCTCAAGGAACATACACTGAGCATGAATAAGATATGAGGGTGGTAATTAGAGAACTATTTTTATTTTGAGTAATGAAATACAGAAGAGGGAAATATACATAGGGGAAAAATTTTATAGATTTGCTATAGATCAGCATATACCTATGTGTGAGTGTGCATGTTATCAGATATTCACATAGATTGCAGCCTACTTTGCAGTGTAAATATGAAACTACAGTAAATTTAGAATATTTTCTCTTTCAGTACAGACATGCACATTATATATTTATATCGAGGCTCCTTCTTTCTCTTTTATTTTGTAATTCAGTAGCACTGTCTTGGCAACACAAATGGCTGGTTTTCTTTGTTCAGCGTTGACAAGAGCTTTTCCAACTTAAAAAATCTGACACAGTTCCAGCTTTTTTTTTTTCTTTTCTTTCTTTTTTTTTTTTTTTTTTTTCCAGGGTTTCATGTTACTTGAATGAGAAGGATATATACTGGTTGAACCTTCTGTGTTCAGCTGTTAAACTGACAGCTTTTTCTTCTGCCATGAGAAGGCTTTCAGTAATTTGGATGTGGTGCCTTTTTCCTGTCACTGCCAAGAACAATGCTTCTGTTCAGGCTGACATCAGAGGTATAGAATTGCTCTGTGTTTGACCTCTGATAGCTGTGCATAATAGACCTGTGCATCACAAATGCTCCACAAATAGTCTATTTGGGTGCATAGCTCAAGTCAAAACAGCAGTATATATTACAAGG
This sequence comes from Pachycephala philippinensis, assembly GCA_013397055.1. Lineage (NCBI taxonomy): Eukaryota > Metazoa > Chordata > Aves > Passeriformes > Pachycephala > Pachycephala philippinensis. The sequence continues at coordinate 102,703 of VWZT01007042.1, read as the reverse complement.
ATGTGTAAGTCAGAGGGGAGAGAGTTTAGGGGGGAAAAAGTCATTGCTAGACTTGCCATTCTGTATCAATGTTTACAAAGAAGCTATCTTCCTTATGCAAATGGGATATCCCCCATCCCTGCTTCTGCCTCAGATCTGCTGCGGACTTTGCACAATAGCATTGAGCAGACAGGTTTCCCAGAAGTTTAGTTTAATTCACTTATGGATGCAAGAAGCATTTGCAAGGCAATTTAGGTTGCACTTTCCATTACTGTTGGCTGGAATTGAAGGATGAAGTTTTTGGTAGGTTTTCTGAGAGTCAGTATGCAGTGTAAATAAGGCAAGGTGGCACTTGCCAGTAGGCTGAAAAAATAAATGAGAATTATTTGGAAGTGGGGGACAGGCTGGTTTGATTTACATGCTAGAGTTGTTTTGGGTTTTTTTAAATAAATCCCTTTTCATAAAGGTGTGTTCTTCAGACTCCTCTGAAAATCTCTCCTAAAGTCAGTAATTCTCTAATTACAATTTTATGGGTGTTGTCTTTTCCTTCTTTTAATCACAACAGAATGGAGAAGCCTCTCTAATATACTGAAATATCATAGTGTCCATGGATATTTTGATTAGGAATAGTGTTTCTTATGTGCCTGACAGATTAAAGCTCCCTGAGTCTATGGTTTTGATGTATTGTTTTCACTGCTCTGAAATAAACAGGAGAGTCAGTAAAAAAGGAAATCACACATCTCTTCCTTTACATGTGGAGAATGAGGTGCCAGGTGGATTGTTTAAGTTGCTAAGATCACTAAAAATTCTAGTAAGGGAGCTGCTGTATCCCTGAGCAGTATCCAAGGCATAAGTCAATGTGGTTTCTGGTTTTCATTTATTCCTTCAAGAAGTACAAGAATTTGAAACTGAAATTGCAACGAAAAACCTGTTTTGGTGTGTCTCTACATAAGTAAATGCTCAGTGTGAAAAAGCAATGAGCTTATTCAGTCCACGTTGAGGCTGGTGCCAGTGTGGTGCAGTTGGCTCAGCTGGGTGGGCTCAACCAGGCTGAAGCTTCGGGAACACAGAGTAATTTTCTACAAACACACATCAAAGAATGCCTGGGACTGCAGCACCTGTAACGTGGCAATAGGTGTTATATGAAGGCTGCCTCACTCTATCCCAATCATAATTAAAGAAAAGGAGAAGACAAGATTTTTTTAAGGGAAATCCCAGAATGTTTATGTCAAGGCATCCTTTGAAATAAAGCTTTTTATTACTTCTGTTTGAATAGTTGGTGCATAGTCTTCTTTTCCTGCTATTTTTTTTTAATAAATTCTTCTTAGTATTAGCCCCGACTATTGGCCATGGCATAAATTGCTTCACATTGCAGCTTTGCATAATTATGCTGTGTATTTTCCAAGGTTTTACTTAGTCTTGTGTTCTTTTCTGACTCTATACATATACAGTGTGACTGTTTATAAGATTATATCTTTCTAAATGTAATCACTCGTAGAAATGGAAAACTAATATTTATTAGAACTGCCTCTTATTTTCCAGAAGGCCTTCAAATACCTTTAAAACATAAAAAGTGGTATCTTTATTAGCAGTGTTCCATAGAAAATTGAAAACAATTGAGATGAAAAGCATATATAGGAGTAAATAAAACACCACTGTTGTTAATATTGGTGCAGTAAATCCATTTATTTAGATTTGCATTGGAAAGAGATTTGGTCCAGTAACTCCACTGAAAATTCGGCAACTTCAAATTTTTTTGAGCAATTGGAAGGAACTCCTAATGCAAATGTTCTTAGCAGGGGAAAAACATATTTAAATGTCTATTAGTACAAACTGAAATTAAATGCACTATGTCTTGGTCATATCTCTTGGTATAATATAGGAAGCAAAAACCTAAAGATGTAACTGGGAAGTGCCTGACTTAACCTGTCTAGTAACCTGAGAATTTAATTTAACCTATTATTGGCCCCGCCATTTACAGAAACTAGTACCCTTACTGACAAAAGCTGCTGTACTATAATGAAATAAGGAAACACTCTAATTTGTTTTTTTTCTTTTTTTTTTTTTTTTTTTTTTGGTATGAGATGCACATTTTTTTTCTGGTAAAACAGAAAGGTAAAAGAAAGTTCACATCTACATTTGAAACACTTGGCAGCTTAAGTATAACATTTTTTCATGTTTCATAGTGCAATTTTATTTGACATATAGCATTTGTAACAATTTGTTAGTTGTTTACTGAATATTTTAAATATTTCACAAACTGACAGTCAATTTGGAGTATTTTATGCTCATGGTAAGAAATGGTCAGAGATGCTAGTGTGGCACATGTGTCATATGCATATGGCATGAATCCTGTTCACCTGGTTTACAGAATATCAAGCATCAGGTGTCTAATGCTAAGAGTTTCAAAACTTATGCTTGTTACAAATAGCTGTTTCCATCTTAAATAGCTTAAGTACTTTATATTAGTCATCCATCCATAAAGAAAAGATTGATACATAGACAGGCTAGCTGTTTATCCTGCATTTATCAATAACTCACACTAGAGTTCTTAAGCAGATTGTAGATGGTGTAATGTAGTGCTGTTCCACTGAGGTTTGAAATCTGGAGCTGTTCCACATTACCAGGGCTAGGGACAGAGGGAGTTCAGAAAGCAGGTGAGAGAAATGTCTTCCTCATTTCCTGAGTAGAGATGCATTTGGTATAATTTTGCTTTTCTACTCTGTATATACTTCATTTGGTTGACTATTAATTCCTGGATATCTCTGAATGCCTTTGCTACTGCAGAACTTTGGAAAATACAATATTGTGACTCTCTTTTTTCTCACCTTCTGCTAAAATAGGCACCTCCTCAGGAGATATATTGGAGTCCTGTTTTTAATGTAGCTTCTAGTACAGATTAAGACACGTTGTTGGACTGCATTCCCATTGGAACTATTAATGAATGGTCTGTATTCTTCAGAGCTGTGTAAGTAGATGACCATCAAACATGGCATTTTAGAAGCTATTGTAAACCAGGAAACTTTTGGAAATCACAGTCTGTACATAGCTAGAGTTTGCCAGTTTAATTTTATTCACATGCTCACAATTTGGATGATAGCTTTTTAAGGAATGGTGCTTAGTTTAACTCTGAATTGTTGCAGTATCAGTGTGTGGGAAGCCAATGTAAATCAGTTGCCATCTCCACACATTGAACTTGGGTCACATCAGACCACGCCAAGAGTCCCTGACCTGTCTCTGTTTTCCTTGAAGACACATTGCTGGTTCTCACTGGTTATCAATAAGCACACCTTAAGTCTACAATACAACTAGAACTTCATCTGGGCCTTGCATCCAAACACTGCAAAATATTGATTAGCAAAGATAATTGCTAAAGAATAGCAATCATGGAAAAAGGCATTTATAATGTCACAAGCAAACTTATGATCACACTTGCCCCAACACTGCTCAGCTCAAAACTGAGCACTAAGAACACTGCAGACAAAAGCACGTGGAGTATGACAGGGTAGGTATTTGAAGAATAGCTTTTCCTTCCCACCATCCTGTTTTATTCTTTGCAAACTAATAAAAGATAAAATCAGACAAGCTGTGTAAAAATAATGCTCCCTATTGTAACCATGGCTCTTGCAGCATGGGAAAAAAGGTAGGTAACAGAAATACTGAATAGCTTTGTAAAGACAGGTAAGTCAAGGGCTACTGTGGGAAGCAGTAAGGTAATGCTCTTTCTTACCATGACCATCTCACACCAAGAGCTATGTAATGAGAAAACTGTGGTGCAGATTTTTGGGATAAGAGCAGTGGTTATTTGTCAGTATGGAACTGGTCCAGCTCTCAAAATGTAGGTTAAGTACACAATAGACCAACAATGGCCATATCTTTATCTAAAGATTACAGAAAAAAGGCATTATTTCTACCTTTGTTAGCATAAAAATGATGGCTCTCTTCTGTCCTTTTTCTAGAAAAAGCTTGACACTTTGAAGTCTGAATCCTGCCTTTTCATTTGTAATGGAAGGCAGAATTTTCATTTGGTTTCTTTGGAAATGGACACTATAAAAGAACTCCCATCATGTTGGTGTCTACCATTTACTTCTCATCACCTGACAACAGGAGCGAGTTGGAGTGAATTATTCATGTTAGGTGGATATAGTTAAGTGGAGTTCAAAGACTACTGTTTTTTTTTTCACCAAATCTGGTTTAAGGTAGGCTAACCAATCCATTATTTACAAACTTGTGACTATTGCAGACCTGCTTGCATGCTGCATTTCTGGGCTATTCTGTAGGCAAGTTGCTTTATCAGAAGTTGACTGCATGGTGTGGTAGTTGCTTTTGCTTAGTACAATAAATTCCTTCTCTCCAAAGCTTTTGCAAAGTAGAAACACACGTTGATCTTTTTTATTTTGTGGTAGAACTTTTCTTCAAATTAATTTTACTGTAGGGAAAACAAATTCTTTTTAAAAGCTGATATTTATGAACATGCCCAACCTAGACCCATTCTGCCTGCTGGGGCAGGCAAAAGCCCAGGTTAAGTGCTAAAAGTTTCCCTAAACAATCTTCTTTTTGTTTGATTTCTTTTTGTTTAGATGTTCTTATACTAATGGATGGAGGTAATTTCTGATTAATTAGTGTTCATGTCCAAAGGCTAGGTACTGTTTGTGTGGATGTGTATAAAAGAAACCTGCCAACTCACGGCTTTCAAAATAATATAGGGGTCTGGTACTCAAACTGAAATGACTTGGTGGAAAATCCAACAAAATAAATACTCAAAAGTTTTAAGTGGTAAAGTTCTGATTTTCAAAAGAGCTGAGCTCTGTGGTAAAACTCCCATATTTGTCAGAAAGTGAACTCCTTATACCAAGTGCTTGATAATCAAGCCACCAAGCTTTTATCTAGAGTTGAGTGTAAATAATAAGGTAAATTGTGTCTAGAAAAACCAAGTATTTTCTCAATTAGATATTTTGTTATTTTTTTAACTAAGTCAATATGGGTACATGATGCAGTTTGCAGAAAGCCAGCTACTGAATTAGCAAATATAAGTTCTTCTATTATTCTTGGTTTACATTATATTAATTACTGAAATATCCTAGTATCTTACACATTTGGCCATACAAGTATACCAAATAATAAAAGCTAGAAAATTATATGTAAAGTCTACATAACGAAAAACTTTATACTTCTGCTTAATGTAATTTTATGTTCCTTTTATTTTTGTTTGTTTGTTTTTGTCCCTATACATTTTTATTTAAAATAACATGAAAAAATATAAATTTTATTTTATTTTTTTTCTCTTAGGACTATGCATTATTGATGTCTTATGAAACTTTCAATGTATTTTCTCAATGCAAGGGCTAATACCTCATGCTAATCCATGCTGTCAGTGGGTGTCTGTTTATCTGTGAATCTCCCAACAAGACAGATTTGCTCAGTGACTATATCTGATAAACATGAATAAATCAATGATTACCACTTTACTTGTTCACATGTATTTATTAAAAGAAAATGATTTAACTTCTAATATTTTTCTGATGATGTTTAAGAAAGCAAATAATTATTTTCGGTGTCTTCAGAGACACCTGATAAAAAGTATCCTTATCTTCATAAGGGATCTGGAGCATTGCTAGTCCTTTTGCCTTGAGAACTATTGATTATTACATTGTATTAAAATATACACTAAGATTTAAAGTCCCAAAGGCACTTAGGCCCATAAATCCCATTGATTTAAATTGAAATTAAATTTCTACATGAGTTCAGAGGACTAGGTTTTTTTATTGTTTTTTTTTTTAGTATAATTTCACTCATCAAATTATCTTTGATTAGAAGACAATGAACAAGTAACAGCAACAGCCTTTGAGTCTCCTTCTGATGGAGTTAATTCTGTAGCCAGCATTAGTGCTCTGGAAAAAATAGTGTGAGAGGTGTGGTTTTATTTGGGGTTGGTGAGACCCTCAGAAGTTTCACCATTTCTACATCTATGTTTGGAATATGCTGTTGCATTTTCCATCAGAACACCCTTCCTCAAGGGCTTTCCAAGCAGTTCCTGGAGATTAATATAATAACAGGATACCACTGTGGACCTGCCCCTTCTTTAGGTAGGAGAACAGGTGTGATGTGTTTGGCTGGGGTTGACCTTGTGCAATTTAAGTACTTAAAAAACAGACAGCATGGATGCTGGTAACTAGAATCAGTTTGAATTTTTTGATAATTTTAAGAATTTTGAGGTATACTTGATTTGACTAACTTTCTTTTCCTTGTGAATGCATTCATTATTTCAGACTGCAAAAGTGTCAGTTCACCTAAAGATTAGTGATAGAGAGCTTTGATAAATCATTGCCTTGTTGAGTTTAATACAAAAGAGACGTAGTTCCATGAATTTAATTTGGTTTTTATTAACATGCTAGAATGTGAAATAGATTACAGCAAGCAGTAAAAACACCTAGCTGCACTACTCCCTGAAAAATATGTATACTCTGTCTGGTTAGTCTGACACTTGTAAGCTCTATTTAGTCCGAATTGGCCCCAAAATGTCCAGGGCATTGTTCACTCATGTTGTCTGAGTGGTGGGAGCTTCATGTGTTGCAAACATTAGGCATGAACATCATGACTCTGCGGACTGACCACTTAATGGCAGCCTCGTGCCCTTTGAACAGGCATTTCACTGAATGGAAGAGAAGGGGAAATAGAGGGATATCAAATGGTGAGAGGGAAAAGTTTTGTAAGAAAGGAGAGAGACCACCGTGCACCAGCAAAGCAAAGGGTCTTGTAGAACAAAACACTTCCTATAGGAAAAAAAAAATTGTGAGAAAATGTAAAGCTCTTAATACACATTACCAAATGCAAATTCTTTGAAGTATTTCACTTATTTAGTTGTGAGTTTTGAATTTGTTCTGTAATGTGATAGATAAAAGAAAAAGAAATCTTCTTGACCTCAATTTCCCCCTCTTCTTTTATCTACTTCTTGGGAAAGGATAAGTGGTCCTGGGATATGACTGTTAGGTTAAAGGAGCCCTGCCTAGCAGCAACTTTTTTACTCCAAACATTTCTAATCCCTGGTGGAGAAAGCAATAAAGTTCTGTGCTTCAGGTCACGTACCTGAGTACTGGCAGTTCTTTTCAATATCTTAGATTAAATGAACTGTGAAATATTTGTTTTATTAGAAGAGCTTTAGTTTACTTGTGAGTTGTTTTCTAAATCATTTCTGTCCAGAGCAGCTTTGGAAATCAAGTAGTGTGTATTGAACACAGTGTTTAGAAACATTTTTAACAGTCTGATGCACAATGCTTCATTGTTCTGATTGTTAAAACATTCATAGAGGGCCATTCTCCTCTCTGGATGCATACATAAATCTCAGGAAGACTAATGGGAAATTGTGCACATGCAAGGAGAGCACAGCTCCTCCAGCATTGCTGGTAAAGGTGTACATAAGAGGCAGAATTTCTGGATGAAAAGGAGGAAATGGGAATAAAGGCTTCTGCTTAAGGGGCTGGAATAGGATTCCAATGGCCCACATAAACGTGGTTCTGCTACAGATCTGTGTATGTGCCCAACATGCAAATCAAACAGGGTGGTTGTGGTGGGGTGCAGGTACCAACACAATCTGTTCATGCTCATCTCAGCAGGGACCTCCTGCTCTGGGTGAGAGCAGGGACAGAGGGAGTCCAGGAAGCTGCTCAGGTTTGGACTTGAGATAGTAAATCCACTACAGGAAGCATCAGTGTGGACATTGGCAATCTAAAGGGCCTCACATCACATTTTATCACTACTACAGACAAATCCACAAAGGCATTTGTGTGTAGGAATGGAATGAAAATCTTGCTGCCAGAATATTTTTGCTGCAGTGGAGTTTTGCATCTATGCTTTCACATTTGGAAGCACACTTCATTTTATCTCTGGCATCTGGAAATGCAATAAGCTATTTCTGCTCTATAGTGAGTTTCTGGGTTCTTTTTCAGGTAAGATCACCCTGAGCAGTATTGTCCTAGAGGAGCTGGACCTGGAGGGACCCAGACTTTGCCAGGATTTCAGCTGTTGTTGAGAAAAGCTGTAATGGATGAGCTGTGAACTGGGGGTGTGGACTCCTTGTCTGGGCAAGGCCATTCTGAGGTGTGATGCTCTAACTGGCAGCAGCCCCTTAGCACAGACAACAGGTAGACCCTTCCTCTAAAAAAGAATAAATTTTGGATTAGTGCTGGGTACTGGTTTTTTTTGTTATTGATCTCTAGGCTTGCACAGGGGAACCTAAGAGAAGGTCTTAGTGAGGTGCTCAGTTAGACACATGTTATACCTTGCCTTCTACCTTCACCTTCTCTGACTTGTCAGTAGACTTGGGAAAAATATCTAATATTTAATGGGTCCTAGGTGTAAAAATGGAATGTAGATTTGAGAAAAGTCTGAAATAACATTTATAGTGCAACCAAAGCAATTAGAGAAGCCTGAAGAGACTGTATCTGTCCTCTTAATCAAGAAGGATTACCTGTCAGTCCTTTGTCTATCACTTTCTAAGACTTGCCAGAAGAAGAATACACTAAAATAGTCACCTCTATTCACCTCCCAGAAAAACTGCAGTAGGCAAAGAAACTGAAATGGGTGGGGATTGGCCAAATAATTGGTATTGTCGCAATCCTACTGTGAAGCTTGTAATAAATGGGTTTAAAGAACATGGGCTGTGAAAGAACTAGGATGGAGTGAATGGAAAAATATTCAAAAATATGTTATTCAGAACATTTCATGTATTCATAAATTATTCACCCCCACAGAACTGCAGGTGCCTCAGGATTTTTCCATGTATTGTCAGATCCTCAGCTGGCACAAGCTGGCACTGCTGTATTTGTTTCCATGGAGGGATGCCAGTTTACAAGGATGTGGTCCATGTTATTATTTTTGATTCTTTTCCTTCTTCATTTTCTGTTCCTAAACATTCAAATACATGTAACTCTACAGAGGGACCTATGCTGAGTCTGAAAATGAACCTTGGGGCACTATGATTGTGTGAGCTCTTTAAGCTTTACTTTCACTGTTTCCATGATAACATCAGTTCTTTTCTGTCTGTGCTGATAGTGTGCTGCTGACAGCTACCTGCATGTGCTTTCTCTCTCTCCTGCACCTGTTTGGTGTGTGAATGTTAAATGGTCAAGTTTCATTATACACCAATCTTCAGCCACTATCAAGTTAATTTATGGATGAATGTAGTTAGCTTTGTACATATTTTCAAAACAGAGAATAAACAGAATTGTTTTTCCTTATTTAAAATCCCATTATAGCAGCTGCACTATAAAGTGTATTTTTCTGCTGTTAAATATTTTATCTTGACCACAGCTTGCATATCAGCACACTTGTAGCAGTATGTTGACTGTTATCTTTTGTGTACCAAAGCACTAGATAGTTTGGAATAATTAAATAACATTGCTTCTCCGTTATCCTTGGAGGGCTGATACTCTTTTCTTCTAAGATAAAAGGTAAACATATATTATAACAAATCAAACTGTAGGATGATAAATATTTTTGTAAGCCTGGATACTAATGTAACAAAATAAGATGAAATCCACGCTTTCCCACTAGTATTCATCTCCTCTATTTATTTTTGCTGATAGAGCTATGGAAAAGGAAGGCTCTGTGGCAGTGCATTTGCAAGGCCATTACACATTCCTGAATGACACAGTCATCACTGCTCTGAGCCTTATTTGCTCAAGGTTTTATAAATATAGATTGGTGTATGAGTTTGGGTGGGAAACATATCAAATCTAGGACAGATACATAACTCAAGTCAGCACCATTTCAAACGGGTTTTTTTGAGATTTTGTAGCCTTTTCTTTATAAGATTCCCAGGCTGATTTCTGCAGAAATAGTTGTGACCATGTGTTGTCTGTGTATTCCCCACATCTTTGTTAGCATGACTGACAGTTGTAGTGTCTGTAGTTCCTCAAGTGAAATGAAGGCATTCCCCAGTACTACTGAAATTAAGATTCATAGGATCAGAACAGAAAATATTTTTCTTGATATATTTGTATCTAATATATTTTCCATAGCAGACATGTTTATCCCAAGACCAACATTTCATTGACTTCTGGTCATTAATCAAATGAACTACTCAGATGAAAGCCATTTTGGATTTGAGAAAAGCCTAAATATTAATTTAATAGAATAATGGGTAGAGATACGGATAAGCAATAGTTTTAGATGTAAAGGGTGAAGTAGTAGTACCAGATGGCAAATCTTAAGGGAGTTAGGACTAGGATAGAAAAGTCTTTACGGCACAGATTCAGAGGGGGAAAAAAAGAATAAATTGAGCATAATAAAAGGGTGTGATGAGGATCATGAGGTATCAGAGGATAAAATTATAATTCAATCTGCTAATTTTTGCTGCAGAACTTCATGACAATAAGACATATTGCTACAGCTTAATAAAAAAAAAAAAGACAAAAGCGTAGGAAATCCCCCAAATTAAAAAATAACCCCTTGAAAATTAATTCAATAAAATATGCTTTTATATGTCATATATACTGTTTTTTCTATTTTATGTTGCTAATTTGAAGAATCTAAATGAAAAGGAGTATTCAGTTACCAAAAGTTCGTTTTCCCTTTTTTGTCCTTTAAGGAAATTTTCACTAGCACAAAACCTTCTACCCCATTGCTATGATTGGTTACAGACAATTTCAGTAAATTTTCAGTAAAAATGGTACCTTACATCACCTACAGATGAGCCAAAGTATTTGTCAAAACTCAGTTTTCTACAGAGCATAAAAAGTAAATTGCTGTGAATTAATTTTATTGTATTTTGTCATGATTGTATTTTTTCTGCTATTCTCTAAAGGTGCCTTTACCTGTTTTTTGTTTACATATAACTATTACAATTTGTCCTAGGAAGTATAGAATTTGCATAATTATAAAATAAAGAATGCACATATAGATGTGAAGTAAACCAGTAAACATTTTCATCCATGAAATGTTATTGCTTGACCTGATGTAAATTAAGACCAACTGCTAATTGAATAGTAATTATTTGTTATTTAGAAATGCTTTTAATGAAAATAAATGAGTCATTTTTTTTGGTCATGTGATAAAATAGTGATCTTTATTAATTTTATTTCAAGTCTTTGGATTTTATAGCACTATATCTGTCATTTAATTGTAGCAGAGATGAACAATAGTTACTTGTATTCATTTTGGCAGATATAAACAAGTAAACAGTGTCCAGCACATATTTTCAAGTGCTGCAGTCATCGGGAAAACTTTATGAAACATTTAGTTGTTCAACAGAGTAGCAATGCTTAGAGGTTGACCTTGAAGTTTTTGAAATGTGAATTGATCCACTGGAACAAGTACAAAGCCAGCTTTGGTGCTAAATGTAAATTGTTAAAAATGGTGCTGCATAACATCTGCCTTGTAGTACGCCTTAATCAGCACTGTGAAAAATGAAAGTTTAACGATCTACCATAGTGGCTTCTAAGTGAAGGATAAACAAAGGATGAAAGAGTTTCCTTGCATGGTTTGTAACTGATGGCATGAAAAATGTCAAGAACCATCTGCCTCAAACTTATCCAAACTGTCATCAAGTATTCTAATCCAGTCAAAGGAGATACAACTAGAACAACCTATGTAACTTGCTGAAGGCTTATCAAAAGAGTTGTAAATAAGGAGAAAAAAAAGGAAAAAAAAAGAAAAAAGGAGAAAAAAAAACCCCTATCAACTGCATAAGCACAGATTTCTGCCAGCTTGCCTGTGGCTTTGAAATTCAATCCCATTTCTCTAGTCTGACAAACTGTACTAAATGGTAAAATGGATTTTTATTGCTTTCAGCCATTTTCATTCCAGCTGCTATCACTAGGTAAGTACTCAGTTTTCTAATATGAGAATTATATTTTTTTATTTCACTTTTCTCTTTTGTGTGTGTATATTGACTGCAATATGCACAAAAACCTATTTTTGCAGAGCTAGGGTATAAATGGGGGCATTTACACATCTGAGCTTAAAAAGCTGCTGCTCCTTCTAACTCAGCACACAAAAGAATCCCAAATATAGCTATGTCAGTGCAGGAAGCTACATTCAAGTGAATAGACATGTTTTTTTGCATTGGCTTTCACAGCAAACAGGAAAGCATGATCTTCCCAAGAAGAGAAACACACACATTTAATGCTGATCTTCCTTAATTACACCAAGAATTAATCAAATGACCCCACATTTGCTAGTTTGATTTTCAGTAAGTTATGCAGTTTTCAGTAAGTTAGGTCATTCTGTATCTTGGGCATAGGTTTAGCTATTTGAAATGTCCCTTGGTAGCTGAAGAGAACAAGTCTCATTGAAAGTCAATGAAAAGTCTGTTGCTAAGTCAATGAATTACCTGGAGCTCTGTGTCTCATCTGCTGGTGCCTGACACTGCACTTGACCAGAGCACGTTGTTTTTTTACTGCAAGTAGTCCTGCTCCTTGTGCCTAAGGGATTCCAAGGGTTGGGAGTTACATCCCAAGGTTTACTCTTGCATTCTATCCCTAAGGAGGTCCCTTGGTTTTAACTGGTTTCCAAAATGGGGAAATTAAAGGCTTTTTGTTTTTACTAGTGTTGTGAAAGTGGGGCTTAATGAGAGTTAAAGCATGTGTGACCCCTTTGTTCAAACTTCCTCTGAAGGCATTTGTTGACAATTGGAACTTTGGAGAGGTTGGATAATGATTTAGGTAAGCAAAGATAATCAAAAGGAAAACATGAAAACAAAAGCAAGGGACACAAGAAGGAAAAGTGAAAGGATAATGAATTTCAAATATACTTAGTATTTTCACTTGTATTTAAGTATCACTTTTTTGTAATACGTAGCATAACATAAACTATCTCAGAGCTGAAAACTATAACTTTCGGGCATGGAATGGGAAACATGCAATTTCATCAGGTTCCGGTTAAGGTTCCGTATTGGCAGTCTGTATTGATGTATTTAATTTTCACTCAAAATTCAGAAGTCTTAGAATGCATACAAACATCCATATATTGTGTTGTTTGAAGTTGTAATTTTTTCTTTGCTACCAAGCTATGATATCTTCTAATAGCTGTGTAGAGTTTAAGGGTAAAAGAAATCTTTCTATTAAATGTATCCGTACTTTTCATTGGCTCTTGAGTGAATTTATACAATTGATGTTGATACATTTGTCATGGAATATTCTAGTGTACAGGTGGAAACAGATGATACAGTATAACTTTTTTTTTTTTTTGGTGACAAAATGGTATGCAATGCATTGGAAGATTAGTTATCCGTAGCAGTTATATGAAATGCAAATGTCATAACACAGATTACATTTCCATAAAACCAAAATAACACTTCAATATATGTGATTTAGTTTTACTGTGCACATTTTTATTTAGCAGAACTGACACATTGCTTCATATTTGCATCATTTTTTTTGCCTTTCACATTGAACAAAAAGGTGAAGAACTATTTTAATGTACAGTAACCATTTCATTTCTGGCAGTCTCTCAAAAGGGATTTTCAGTTTAATGGAAACAACCTCCCACTTTTTCATCCCTATTGCTAAAAGCAAAAGGGGGTAGGCCAAATATTGAATCTTCTTGCAATTCCACTATGGAAGTCTGGCCCATCTAAAACCCCACTCTGAGCAGCTTTGCAGAAAAAGGACTAGGGAGAAGGAACTGGGAAGGATTTGGCAAAGGGACAGTCTTTTTTTTGGCATCATCTCTTCTTTATTATCCATCTGAATTAGTTAGGTTTACTGGGTATTTATAAAGATAACCAGTTTCTTGTCCAATTCTTGGGACTGGCCTACTTTAGTGAGAGCAATTCTTAGCTCATCTGAGTTCAAACATGCAGGAAAGAACTGGGAATAGCAGGGTTTCTAGGTAGTAAGGCATTCATCAGAGTCTGAACTTCACTCCTTCTTTGTATTGTTTAGTCAAGTTGACATTTGCTTATTAAAACAATAGATGTTAAGTGGGACCACTCATCCCCCTGAGAGCTCTGGCAGTCTACTTAACTTGATATTGCCTTTTTTTTTTATTCATTAGGATGTCAACAAAAAGCTCTTAACAAAGAGTTACAACAAACTAAGTGGAAGATGACACAGAAGAAGCTACTCCAGGAATGAGAAAATTCCTAGTTTGGTAGTCAGAGCTCTCATCCTGCTGCAGACCTCATATACTGGTTTTAGGCTGTCTCAGCCTGTAAAGCACCATGTGTAGCTGTGAGGATCACTAGTATGCCACTGCTATGTTCTTGACCACCTCTAAGATAAACAACCACCAAAAATTATAACTTAATTTCTCTCTATATTCAGTGCAGATTTATAAATACCTCTGGGTTATTAGCATCTGTCTTCAGACATCCCTGGAGGAGGATATTTCCACTGATGAGTGAGGGGAATATCTAACTTCATACAGTTAAAATGCAAAGAGAGAAGTCCCATGCTCTGTGTCCTCCCTCAAAGAGCTGGCAGTCATTTCCTGTGTGGGTTGTGGTATGGGTGGTGGTGTGGAGTTTTTTCCTTTTCTTTTAAATTTCTACACCTGCATAACTTCATCCTGTTAGCATTCATATCCAGAACACTTGGCATGCACTGGCATTTAAAACTAAATTACTGTTAACAGTCTAACACATCAGTAGTAGCATGAAGTGCTACTTTGTGAGATAACAATGGATGCTGTAAATGGAACTTGATTTTTCACAATATCTGACTGTGGCATGAGAAAAGTGGAATCTAAATGATCATGATACAATAAAGCATCTGCGGACTAGCTGAGATACTAAATTTGCATTTTTTGATAAAGAATAGTGTGGTGCATAGCCTATAAACCATGCTAATAGCTCTATCTTTGTAATTCATAAAGCATGTACAACACATGCAGGTGGTTTCTTATTTTCATATGGGCAGAATTGTTTGAGTCTTGTACCCAGGTATGTATCCTGTGATTTCCTGGCTTTCTCATAAACCCAATTTCTTGTATGTTATTACTTTCTAATTGTTTCCACTGATTGATGGTATTTATTGTGTTTTGCTATAAACAGCATGTGATTGAAAAAAAAAAGGGCCCTGATTTCAATGCATATTACTGTTGCTGTTATTTTGCACAGTTGTTAAACAAAAATCTCATGTGGTTACTATTCATCTTTTTGTGGCAATTTCACTTTCAGTACTCAAAGATATGGCAGTGATGGCAATGTGCTTACACTGTTGTGAACTACTAGGTGTGTATTTGCTTTTTTTTTTTGGTGGGTTAAGCAGTCTAGAGCAACTACAGAAACTAAAACTTTCCAAACAGCAATGTTCAGTTTGCTGTTCCCTAAACAGAAGCTTGTTGCAAGAAGTTATAAATGGCAGGAGAAATAAACCCAAACCTTCTCTGTGCTCTGTTTGCTGCAGGAGACCCTCAGAGCTGTGCTGGTCATGCAGTCATTTCCAGTGAGATACATGTGAATTTTAATAGAACTGGACAGGTCTCTCCAGCTCAGGTTTGCAGGCAAGCTTTACAAAAACGTTGGATGGAAATCAGCAAAGAGCTGGATTCTGGTGCTCAGCACACCTGGAAGTACATTAATGCACTCTTATGTAAATGGATTTAATGGAGAGAATGGAACATATCCAGCTACAATGGCTAATGGGATAAATCTCCACATCTGAGTGCATGGCTCAGCCTGGCCAGCTGAAAACAAGATAAATCCAGGCAGGAACTAAGAGGAAAACCATGACCTGGTTTTCCAAAGTAAGGCCCTGACATGCTGGTGTTTGGGCACCATGTCCTACACTGTGCATACTTCTCCCTGAGAGAAAAAGGGGATTTTTTTAAACATGCTTTGGGATTGCTCTAATTTTGAGTTGTTCTCTGTTATTTTGTCATGCAGCAGACTCAGAGGTTGCTGGACTCAGGCTGAGAATGGATGAGTGAGGCCATGGGGAGCACCATGACAAGGAGTTTCTGCCAGCTGATGGATGCTGCTTGTTCACTATGGGGAGGCTCTGGCCAGCCCAGGGGGAGCCGTGGCAGCACAGGGGAGTCCTGCCACAGGGACCGTGTGCTGTCTGTGGTGCTGTCAGGGACAGCACCCACTGTGGGAACTTTGTCCTGTCTGTGGTGCCAGGAGGGCCCCGGGTCCATGAGCAAGCTCCCTGTTGGTGTCTGTGACTGCAGGGAGGATGGGGCATCCTCTCAGACCTTCCTTCAGCCCCGTGAGTGCATGGCACAGGGGCATCATCCCACCACTGCCCTGCCAATGGCCTGCACACAGCCCTGGCATCAACTCACTTGGAGGTTTTGGGGTGGGATTTGGCCCTGGATCCTGAGCACGAGGGCTCCTCTCAAAGCCAGGGCGATGGCACCAGGCTCTGCACCTTCACTGGCCCACAGTTCACAAGTGATGCTGCTCCCTTTGTACTTTGTTCTGTATCAGTGTGAAGTGTCACAGCCAGGAGAGTCACCAAGCTGGTGCTGGTGCCATGTGCAGGGCTGGCTGGGGACATCCCCTGTCCCGATGGAGCCAGGTTCTTTATCTGAGGACAGATGGGAGCAGTTTCCCAGGCCCTGGTCAGCCCAGGAAACCAAGCCTGAAGGCCATGGGATCCCGGCACGTACTGCCCTCTTTGCTTCAGCAAAGAATTGTCTGCCTTGACTTAGACAAGCAGTTGAGCTGGGAAAGATGGGAAGAGCCATGGCAAGGGAGAAATAAAGTACCTGAATTAGGGATTTGTAAGTAAATGTCTGTTTCTTCAGTTTTATATATAAAAGGATTTTTGGCAGTAGTCGCAGAAGGCAGGAGAGAAAACCATGAATATTGATTTCTATCCTAAGAGAAAAGGGTCATTTGTTAAATGTAACCTAACATTTGATTGCAGGGGAATAGGTTAATTTCAAAGAGTGATTTTCCACATTTTGTATATTTAACATATTCAAGGAAAGAAGAAAGTGATTGACCACATTTCATTACATCTTTCTTCCATCCTTCAATACCCATGCTTAATTGACAAGGACCTGGACAAAAACAAGCAATAAAAGGTTAAAAAGCTTTTTAGTTGTGTCTTAGATACTGTTGCTTTACTGCAGCTCTGAAGGTTCAGCTTAGCATGGGTTTAGAATCTGGGCTTATTTTGCACTGGGTAGAGAAGAAGTTTTTATTATTGTAGGGGGTACCTACCACAATATAACTTTTGTTTTCCATCTCTTAGGGCTTGATGGCAACATTTAGTCATGTCATAGTTGAAAATTAGTAATATGGTTCTATAATCACTGCACTGATTAATTTGGAGTTAAAAACAGAGGACTTTTGGATTTGTTTTATCTTGCTCTACTTCATTAACTAAATGACAAGTAATTTCTTCAATGTTTCTTCACTTCTGCTGTTCTAACAGAAGTTAACAAGTGGAATTTTTGCACCTACTGATGGTTAACATAGAAAAGTCTCTTCTCTTGCTGTTGTGGAGGAAGAAAAATCCTGACCACTTCCAAGGAAAACTGAATTTAATACTTAGTCTGTAAGTTTGAGGCAACTTATATTTCTTGTTTGCAAGCACAAGCTTCAGGTTTTCTCTCATTACCAGAAGGTCATAACCATAAATCAGTATTTTTCTGAATCATGTTAGAGTTCTTGCACTAGTGCAAGCTAGATGTCAATTAGTATGAAGTTAGAAAGATGCCACTTTGCATGCACCCTTTTTACATTGTTACAACAGGCACTTGAAAAAGAAATGTGAATTAAAGTCTCTAAGTTCTTTAATTGGCACTAGTGAGTTATAGGAAAATAATAAAAAACAAGGGGCTGAGATCATCACTAAGCATGTTGTAGGGAGAGGTGGCATTTGATCTAAAAATGTCACATTTCACTGTGAACACAAGTCTTTCACTATGAAGCTATATTGCTCCCTGTAATGCTTTTCTTTCTAGGTTGGATTATGCTGAATTTCAATTCAATATGCATAAGAAAAAACTTGGCAGATTTTCTGCCTGCTTTCAGGAAGATTTGTGTGCTTAATACTTAATCTATTGGCTACTATTCCTTGTTTTGCATTTTTTTTTCTGGTTTAGAAAAAAATTATCTTACCAGTTTACAAGACTTACTTTCTCCTAAATCTATAAACATAATGATCTCCCCCTCAGAATCAACTCTTTGGCTTGCAAAATTGGATGTATTATTCTTATGAGTACATGGCAAATTTTACTCTCAGTCATTGTTCCCTTTTTATTTTTCTATGTGTTCATCTAACTCTCTTCTTATCCAGGCTGTAGCTGTGGTTTATTCTTTTTGGTTTGTCCGTTTTTTGGGTTTGTTTTTTTTCCCCCTCTTGTGTGGAAATCTTACAGGCTGTGTCAGTTCCAAGACTCTGTGCCTGATTCTCCTTGTCGACTTTGGTCTCTGAAGGAACATGATGTAACTCAAAATGTAAAGTAGGCCTTAGTGAGCTGGTTCAAATTAATGGAAGCCCAGTGGAGTGACCGCCTCTTTTTTTTTTTTCCCTTCCTTTTTTTTTTTTTTTTTTTTTTTTTTTTTTTTTTTTTTAATTTTGGGTAAAAAGCATCATCCACTTCCTACTTAGCAAGAAAACATAACATTCTTAAAATGCTGAAGAAAGCGTCTGTATCACAGTACTTCCAGCCAACTAGAAATTTTCTGGAAATTGAGACTTGCTGACTAGAAATGTCAAATTTTAATTCTTGTCTGAACAGGACTGTAGCTTCTTTGGTGGTTCACTCTTTATTGCTTTCAGATAATTACTAACGTGCAAGAAGGCCATGACATACTGAAACAGAACCTGATTTTAAAACAGTGTCTGAAATGAACAAAATAGAGATTATAATCCAACTCAGTGGTGGGATCCTTGATCTGTTTAATATATCACTCATATTTTACCAACCAGTGACTTGTCTATTTTGTCAAAGAGACTTTTTCCTTTGTCCAAAGCATGTGAGTGTAGAAGTAATGATGCTTGAATTGTACATGTTTCGTACTATCCTTCAAAGGAAGGCAGAGGGGAGGGTGCTCAGGAGATCTTAAAATAGTTCCATATCAAAAGTTTGAATTTTTTTAAAAAATGGCATCAGTTTATATTCTTCCTTGCTCTTCAGCTGCGTGACTGATAGTGGGCTGTATTTACCTTCAGTGAAAACAGCACACAGGATTCGAGCTGCTTGTGTGCTTAAAAAAAACAATATATTTATACAGTATTTATGACAATAAAATCTGATGCTCTCTTATTGCTGGAAAAATGAGGACAAATGAATAGGTGATACAAGGCTTTATGCCCATATTGGACAGTTTCTGAAGGAGTAATATGTATCATGGAAGTTAAAGAATGCTTGAAAGGCTGTCTTTATAATAGCATGTTTAAGATAATACCTTACAAATAAATTTGTGCGATACTGGGGGGTTTTGTTTGTTTCTTAACAGGGATGTCAGTTCTTCCTTGATGGCATTTAACATTGACTAATATAGAACTCGTGTGCTGAATATTCAGTATTTTCAGAGCATAATAGGCAGGATAATGTGTGTGTATATACACACATTAGTAAGACTTGCAAAATGTATTTTAAACTGGGGGGAATTTAAAGATCAGGAAAGTTCTGAAGCTCCTGGGTTTTCTGCTTATTTGTGCAGTCCTTGGAACATTCATCATGTTAGCTTATCAGATCCTGGGTTTTCTTTCAGCTGAAATAGAAAAGTCTGGATGATATGCCCTTGGCACAGTGCTGTAAACTGGCTCGCACAATGTCTCTTGGCAAAGGTGAAAAGTGCTGTTGTGGTTTTGTGAAGTCAGTTTTGACTCACAGCTTCTGAAGCTCCTATCAGCTAGAGTGTAATAGGTATCCTGGAATCTCAGTATCCATTTAGATAAGTGCCATGTCAGTCTGTCTCCATCTGTATTAACTACTCTGCATTACATATATATCATATATATACCAGGAATATGTGTCTTGAGCTAAGGAAGCTTGAAAGTGAAAGAAAGAAAAATTGGAGTGCATCTTAATCTGCTCAAATGTTGTTCTCTGATTTTTTTTAACACTTTGGGCTGCATCTTGAGTTCTATCAAGGCATGTATTTCTGCATAACATCAAAAATGCATTTTCTGCTTGGGTACATTGGTGACAGAAGTTTTTTAAGTGCTACAGTGATGTTTGAACAGATTTTGTGCTGATTCTAGGAATATTGTATGAATACAACAGGAAACCAAACTCCAGTGGCAGAAGAGAGGTTCAGAATCTTTGTGGTTGTTAAATAAATAAATAAATAATTGATTAAGTAACTATGTTATATATTTATTTAGCTATAGCATCTGAACTGAATTGAACTATGTTGCTTTATATTTTGATCTTCACCTGACTCAGTAGAATGAGACTATATTCCTTTTCTCCAGTGAATTTTTGCTGTCTTTGTTTCTTCCAGAAAAAAAACAGTTAGGTGACAATAGTTTACAGCACACAGTGGTACTAAATGAATTTAGTGGTGCTACCATTGCTTTGTTCTAGCCTGAGTGGAGAATGAGAATGATGAATGGATTCTTTAGTGGTGACCCTGTTAACCCCTCAAAAGCTACGCTGAAATCTCTAAAGGTGTGTAGATTTTTCCAAGCCTTCCTCTCAACCTTCATGGCCTAGTGATGCAGATATCATAGGAATAATTGTGGATGTCCACCAGAGAGAACTGAAAAAGGTGAGAATTAGTTTTACAGCTTGGTCTAGTGGTTTTCTTTAAACCCCAAAAGATTTGAAACTGAATCCTGGAGAGGAGCCAGATCAGCCAAATAGGAAGGCATTATTTAAACTGAGGTATAGAAGTGAAAACCCTGTGGGATCTCTGAGGAAGTAAGCACTCTTCCAGGCTACCTTTGAGTGTGCCCAGACCTCTGGTACAAGGGAGTCTTCAACTTCATGGCATCAAGTGTCTCAACAAATAAAGAACAAACAGCTGACTATAGAATGCATAGTCCTCTCCCTAGGACAGGCTTTGTCAGTACCTGAAGCAGGAGCAGCTAGAGATCAGGTTGAGAAAAAGTGTGAAATAATCAGAGCAAAGCAGGACACTGAGAGAGAGTGTGCTCTCTGGCTGAGAATCAGCCACTTCAGACAACACAGCTGTTTCCAGTTCTATCATGTAATGTTTTTGCTATTGTCCAGAGTCCTGCACACCAAATAGCTGGTGAGCACTATTTGTAGAATTGAATACTGGTATTTCTTGATTATGAGGCAAATGTAGTTGTCATTGTGAGGTGCTCACAAGGTTAAAGGTTATATGGGTATGTGAACGAGTCCTCCCTTGAAATCCTGAAGGAGTTAAGAGGGCTTTAATCTTCATTCCTAGGAGTCTAGTAGCTCTTCCTGTAGACTGAAAGTCAAAAGGGTACAGGAAAAAATAACTTGCACCAAAGAGGACGAGAACAATTTTTTCCAAAGGATATAAACAAGAGTCCTGCAGAAATGACAAACTACATTTGTCTACTGAACCATGTTGGTCTAGTGAGTAAGGAAAATGCCTTGTGGAATTATTTGAAGAAAACTTAATGTGCCCTGAAAAGGGGGGGTGGAAATGGAAGGGGGCTTCAGCAGTGTCTTTGCACTGATGTCCTGCAGAGCTTATCCCAGGAACTACACTTCTTCTGCTTAGGAACTACTGCAATATCTCTTGGTGGTGGTTTTTTAGGGTTTTTTTTTTTGGTCATCTCTTCCAGTAAGAGGAGGACTTGGAAGGAACGTGTTCAAACCTAATAGAGCCCAGTAAAACATTAGCATCTACCATTCACAGATCTTGGAGTCTTCAACGAGTATCAAATAAGCCACTCCTGTTAGGCAGCTAAATATCACTGGCCCCACTTCAGGAATGGGTAAATTAAGACTGAGAAAGGTCAAGGGACTTGTCAAACATTGTTCAGAAAGTCTGTCAGTCATATATTCCTGACTTTGTTTTCTAGCTAGCAGTTTCATTTCTCTGATGTTTAATTAAAAATCATCAAGAAAATACGTGCTTAGCAGGTAGCAAAGGCCTGTTATTATTTCTTTGTGTTTCTACATGTGTTTTATAATGCTTCCAGATGACAGAAAATTATTTTCCAATATTTTCAGATGTGTAGAGATGATAAAGTCGTCTTCCTAACCTGTCCCATCTACTGTTTTTTCTGATGCTAGGGAGAGGTGAATGCAGAGGTCAGGTTCTGTTTCTGAATCATTGTGGCTTATTCTGAGTGTGATGCTGCTTTGCTTCTCTCTGCCCACCACCCGCCTTCAGTTCCCACAGTTGTGTGTTTGTGTGTGCTGTTTTTTAACACCTAAGCGGAGATATAAAATGACTCAATCTACAATGACACATTTAGTTTTCAGATGTTATACTGGCCAATATGCTCACAGTTAAGCTGTCTTTGTAGAATGTACTTTTTTATCACTGGTTTCAGGCTTGCTATGAGGAGCTATGGTAAAATCCAGTTAGATTTATCATAGCTGTATTCCCTATAGACACCTAAAAAGATACAATATTCCAGAATTTACTTTATATTTTGAAACTATTCTTAATATTTATTGTAGGGCACTCAGAATGAAAATATCAGTTTAACTTATAACACCTCTAACTTTGCATCACTGATCTTTTAAAAGGGGATACTTGTAAACAGACCAGATAATATCAGAATGATCATTTCTGATGCCATTATGTATTTCTGTCCCTATCAGGCTCTGGTGATCCTCTATTTCAGTGAAATGTAAAATTATGACAACTTGCGTTTGATAATTCATATTATTGATGACTGCAGACTTTTCTTGGGGATGTGTTTGTGCACAATATTTACAGAGAAGCACGTAATAACATAAACAACTGAGATCACAACATGTAGTTAAGGTCTCAAGGTTATGGATGCATAAAGAGAGCTTCCCCCCAAAACGTCTGTCCTTTAGCTTCCCATTTGGGGACTGTAGGAAGCTAAGCTTTTTTTCCTTATGTGCTTTTTGCCATGAACTCTTTTGTAATTCTGATTTCTTTGTTCTACCATGTATAGCCCAGTAGCTCTTTGGTCTTATCTCTGGTGGTCCTTTTGACAAAAGTAACAAATATTTTTTTGGGTATTATATGATCCTGTTAGTCCAGAGTCATCACTCTTTTGAGAAACCAAATCTTATTTTTCTCTTGTACAGAAGAGGATGACTCAATCCAAAGCCCACTTAAATTGGGGAATTGACTCTAGCCTGTATCAGCTGAAATCAGGTCTTCTTTCCTCAGGAACTAAATAAGTATCAGACCTAAAAACCTGAAATCTTCTGAATCATGTGCTTATCCTTAATCACTCTTCTTGATTAGAGAAAAAGAGTTTGTGATGTCCACTGTGATAAGTATGTTCCGAACTGTGTCAGAATTTAAGGTAGCCAAGTAGCATATAGTTTTATTTGGTGGGAAATGTCATTAACACCTGTAACATATTTGACTGTTGTACTTATATTTCCTCACTATTTTCCATTCAATATTTAATTGCTGTAGTAACAAGGCATTAAATCATAATAGCACAAAGAGACATTATGTGCAAACGTAGCTTTTGGTGTGAGGGGAAGGGAAGGGAAAAACAAGGATGAATAAATAATATGTTAATGTGAGTAAGTGTATCTTTCCCTGGCAATGTTTTTTGCTGGGTGGCTGAGCTGTGAGCCCTGCTTTGACAGAAAGGGCTGCCAGCTATAGCTCTGCACCATGAGCAGGACAGTGCTCGTACTTCTGCAGCAGCAGCAAGCGAACGTTTCAGTGCAGATCTTGGTTTGTTACAACGACAAATACCTCTCTGCTCTCTGGTTTCCAGGTTGCTAGGACACGTGAAAAGTGTTTTGATTCATTTGTCCACAGGAAAAAAAAAATAGGAAGAGCACAGATACTTGAGAAGGTAGGTTAGTACTGCCTTGATCCACTCTCAAGCTGTGTACATGTGCCCTGGGGCTAGCTCCAGGTGCAGGCCTGTGGAGAAAGTCCCCAGGTGACATATGTTTAAAAAAAAGAAAGAGGTTATTATGGGGTTTATTTGTGAGGGGAAACCTGGCTGCAGTATCTGATCCAGGTGCAGGCAGAAAGGAACATCCCAGTTTGCTGCAAGAGTAGCAGTGGATTGTAGGTGTTGTTAAAAGATGGTGAAAGGGCTGTTGTCACCTCTGCATGCTTTACCTGCCTCATCTGGAAAATGGCTGCTATGTTATCCTGGATGACAGAGAGCTAATATTCATTCAGGTTTGTCTGTCAGACAACATGAAAGCAATCAAATGGCAGAAACCAGGCTTATAGAGAAGGTGGAATATTATTGGCAAAACATTTTGCAGTCTCTGCTGTCTTCATCCACCGCCCTTCAACACGCTCTACAAACCTGTGTAGTTAGTTAGGTGGGGTCTTTAGGTAAGAAAATCAAACCTACCTTTTGGGATAATGCTAATGGTAGGAGAAGGCTGCCATTTCCATTTTTTTCTTATCAGAACTCAGAGAAGTGAATTTAGCATCATTAGTGGCTTAAAAGTCTCTTGGAAGATGAATTATTTTAGTAACATTAGCAGCTGACTCAAGGTTTCAGCATTTTTGTTTCTTTTTTTTCATAAATGGCTAAAAAACTAATTAAATCAGAGTGGATTTTTATCACCTCATCTTCATATTTTTCATACATATCAATATGCACTCAGTTTGGTATTGGATTCCAGACAGAGATACAGGAAATCTGTGAAACCAAGTCTGTTTACAGTTTGATATTGGCATTTTTCCATTAAAAAATAAATTGGAGGATTTAAAAAGAAAAATATGCTCCTTGGGGAGCAAGTCAAGTCTTCAGAAATGCAGATATATATCCTTGCTTTTGCCAAAAGCTGCTTCTGCCCTCATAGAAGTTGGTCAGTCTCTGTCTCAGTTATGCAAATTGGGAATCACAGCAATCCCTATTTCCTGGTGGCTGTGGTAGAGCATATCTATGAAAGTGTGTGAGGCAATGTTTTGGCACAGGAAGCTGCACTGGGATCTCTTTGATGGCATGGCAATTACTGCATCCACCTCAAGAAAGGGCTGGGAGTCATTTAGGCGAGGCTCACTGGGTACCACTGGAATGTGCCTACCACAGCTTTAGCTAACTTGTTCTAGGCTTTACACATTGTGCTGCTTGTTACTGTCCAAGGCGGCCACTTTTAAATCAAAAAAAA
>VWZT01007042.1:9608-77595 GCA_013397055.1 Pachycephala philippinensis | reverse complement strand
AAAAAAACCCAAACAAAAACACCCAAGAAACCCCCCAAAAAACAAAACCCAAAAAAATTAAACATCCCCCCCACCACTTCTAATGGACAACTTCACATGGTACCAACTGAGTTGCTATCCAGGTACACTCAGTTTTGTGTTTTTTTGCTTTCTAACCAGCCTAGAAGACATGAGACACCAAATGCTTTCCCAGCTGTAAGAAACATGGTCAAGGATTGTCTCCCAGTAAAACTGTGACCAGTTTCCTTTGAATTTCAAAGTGCAACTCTTCTGTTTCAGCTGAGGAAGGTTCCCCAGCAGTCACTCAGCATCAGTTGAAACAGATCCAGTGTGACACAGGTTTGCAACGCAAACAACATGGAAAGCCAAACCTTGTTCTTGGATTTGCCAGGCTTAATGATGACATTTGTCCAGACTCTGGTGTTTGCTCCCTTTTGAGCTAAATTACACTTATGACCGCTAGTACATATAACAATATGTATATGCTATAATAACTTAGACTTAAGAATTTGTAACACTTTTATTTTGTGTAGCTTTACCTTTATCCTTTTTCCCCTGTCAAAAATGTTCTTTCCTGCATCTTTTTCTTCTAATAAGGGTAGGGAAGGAAAACCTGCCCCTGATTTTCTTTGCCTTCACTCTGTGACTAGTGCATTTCTTGTAAAGAAAGGTGAGATCTCTGGTCTTTCTTCTGTGCTGTCTCTGTGCCTTCTAGAGCCCAACTGAAATGTTTATAAAAAACAAGAACTGGCCAATGCAGTTGACAGGTCTAAAACATTCAACCTCTTCCTGTCCGTCAGGACTGTTTCTGTAAAGTCTTTCTGGTCTTGGATTTGTGAGATGACAAATACTTTACAAGCAGCCAGGCTTC
Source organism: Pachycephala philippinensis (assembly GCA_013397055.1). Taxonomy (NCBI): domain Eukaryota; kingdom Metazoa; phylum Chordata; class Aves; order Passeriformes; genus Pachycephala; species Pachycephala philippinensis. The sequence goes on along the minus strand of VWZT01007042.1, from coordinate 76,724 downwards.
TCCTTGGTGGCCCCATGGCAAAGAGAGGGATAGCTTTTAGGGCTTCTAGTATTAGAAATATGGTCTGGCTGATTTGGGGGAGCATTCTTGCAAGATCTGGCAATAACTGACAGATACTTTCCTTTCTATTCCAATGAGGGGTTTTAAATCAAGCATCTAGGTGCTGCTGTTATCCCATTGGACATGAGACTTTCGCCAGCAGCCTTCTCTGAAAATGTTTGGCGACTTCTGATTAAAGTGTTGTGCAGAGTCAATTTTTTATAGTTAAGAGTTATTTGGGTGTAGGATGCCTATATCTTTAGACCTGACCAAAAGAAAATGTAGAGGTACTTAAATATGTAAATCACAATCCCCTCTTCAGTTGTTTTTCTTCTTTTCTACCTCCTCCTGACTCTGTTTGGTTTGCCCTTCCCATGGGAAGTCCTGTATATGTCTTTTAGCTAGTCATCTACCCCATATAGACTTAGAGCATATTGAAGATGTGGTTCTGTGGGGTCTGGAGTGTTTCCATGTGGTTTAAATAAGGAATACATTTGAGAAAATACAATCTGCTTGAGGACATGCTGGAAGCAGAGAAAGAGGCTAATTTTGTTTAGTTAATTATTCACTGATAATTATTTACTCAGCTCTACAAATTGATGGAAACTTGTAATCATGTTGCTATGGCATCTGATGTCATTTATAAATGCTGAGTGAAGCAGCTCCATTTAATTGTAAAACTGGACACAGTTCTCGAACAAATGAAATCTGTCAAACTGAATTTTGTGAGGGAAATCTTACCAACAGAGTTTGCAAGTTAAACATCTAGCTGTAAATAAATTCTTCCCTGTGAACCTGAAAACACAGTTGCGCAGTTTTCTGACTCAAGCCTGCATATTATTATCTTGTTAGAGTAAGCAACATCTGAATAACAAATTCTGTTATCTGAAACTGCTGAAGGCCTTGCTGAACTCTTCCTTCGCTGTGAAACTATAGCTATTTTCTGTCACAGTCTTAGTCTTGCAAAACAGCTTTCCAGAGAAGACCACTAAACAAGGCTTTGATGCAAGGACTTTCTAAATCTAATTTCCCAAGCAGTTTAGACAGCAGTTGATGATTCTCCAAGCATTAAAATATGAATATTATCAGTCCTACAACATTTAAATGTTTAATCCACAAGCTGCAAATAAAGCTTTAATTTTCTAAATGTAAGTGGACCTTCATTATTAATTCACTTGCTATATGTTTAATTGAGATAAATGAATACAGAACTAAATTCAGCTATGTATTTCTATATGCTTTTCTTTGTAATCTGGCCATGTATAATGCATCGTTATTTTAACTGTCCTACCAGCAAATTATTCTGCATGTACTTATTTTCTAAGTTCTTTAACATTTTTCTATATTGTGGGATTTCAATTGTTTCTGTTCCTTTCTTGGTAAATAGTTGAGGAGTAAGCACATTTTCAAGAGCTGTAGGGAGGCTAAGATGCCAGTTGCATTTTAACGATATGGTGCTTTATCATTCTTACTGTAGCCAATTCTCTTTTAAATCATTGCAGTTTCTGCTTTAGCCTCCAGCTATAGAATTCTTTTCAAACGACAGTGAACTTGGCAGATCGCCAAGAGAAAAATAAAGGTGTTTTGGTCCACCAAAGTATTTTGAGTGGTTCTTAGTGATACAGTTTTCTTCTCTACATCTGCAAAACATTTTTTTTTCTGAAGAGAATTTTCATGTGAAAAGCCTCCTTAATAATCACCAGTATTGTTTGTTTCAATGCAGTTATTTAACTGCACCCCTGGGTGCTTACAAAATAAACAAGAGAGTCTTCTAAAGAGTTTTAAAAGTGGCAGGTGCTTAGTCTATGCCCTATTCACTTAGTTTGCAATGACATTTTTGTGTTAATCTATAGACAAACAAGAGACAGGTGACACACAGCATCAAGTACAATGTGTTAAGTCGACAAACTTTGGTCTACATAAGATGTTTGTGCTGCATATGCCTGCAGTGGCAACATGGATTTATACTGTTTATATTTAAGTTTTGCTCCTCAACACTGGTAATATTACAAACTTAAATACTTATAAATTGATAGAGAATGAAGTATTTTAGGAGTGAGAGACTTCAAAGAACCTAGCCCCTCCAAAATAAAAAAGCCAAACAACAAAAAACAAACCAACCAAAACCAAACTCACAACAAAAACTCGACCAAAAAAACAAACAAACAAACAAAAAAAAAAACCTATTAATTCCTGTAAGCACAGCATAGTTTGCATTTTTAACATTGTTGAAATATAAAACAGATTGTTAAATGTTGCTGAAATATAAAAACGGTGTTTTTGAGACTCTGGCTGTGAATAGAGTTCATTCATTATAAAATACCATGTCCATGGCATTCTCAGGCTCACAGTATTTTATACTCTACAGGGTATAGATATTACTAAATGTTGTATCATAAAATATGGCCAACAGAGTAATGCTAAATGAACTAACTAGCAAATGGAAGCAGGATATTCATCATCCCTCCCCTGTTTCAGTCTAATTCATTGAGATACCACATGAACAACAGACTCAAAGCTTTTTAATGTTCCTCTTTGTAAGGTGGAGCTCTGTTTAGAGAACGTGAGATTGGAGGACTGAGGGAAAATGAGACAGGAGAACAGAAGGTTGACCACTTTTTTTTACTAAAGTAGTTTTTAGCCATCCCTCCAAGGGTAGATGGTAAGGAAGAGCAGCAAATGTATGTGTAGGGCAGTTTGATGGCTATATGAACCTACCACACTATTTAAAAATGTCACTAATCCAGGCAGATCTCTTACTTTAAGGCCTGCATTCTCTGTAACAGGTACTTGTAGGAGACTGTCTATTCCATACTCTCATTCCTGTGTTCACTTCCATTCATACACTGCCATCAGAAGCAGAGCAGCCTATTACATTCTCAGTGTCACTGCTTTTGCATGTGAGGCTGTGTATGGAATTGCTTTCCCGTGCAGAATAAGAGGGGAGCTGCAGTGTGCACACACAGCTGTGCAGCTTTTGTAGCGCCTTGCATTCCTCCCCAGCATTCCCAGTGGGCGGTGGAGTTAATGACAGAAAGGAATAGGCAGGGGGCTTGTTGCTGCAATGGAACAGAATGGCAGAGTTTTTTCCTGCTGACTCATCCAAACCCAACAAAGGGGGCCAATTTTGGGAACCAAAGGCTGGTTCTCTGCAGATAGTCTGTGCAACTTGGCTCACAGCATTAGCAAAAAGTATCATCACTTCACAACAGAATGTTGTCCTTGGATCAAGGTCAGTTGTCCTCAGGAGATTTATGCATATGGTCCCAACTATCCATTGAGTGTTTGTCTATTAAAAATCTTTCTATCTGCAAGTGAAGTTCAAAGAAAGAGGAAAAGTATAGTTCATCAAAAAAAGAAAATAAGATTGGAAAAGAATCAATTTTATTAAGGGTTGTTGTGGCACTTTTTTTTTTGTTGTTTCCAAACTGAAATTTGGCCTGGACTTTGAGAAATGAAGAGTAAAATTTTATTATACCTAACCAAAACCCAGCCTAGGCTTTGATGCAGCTCTTGATGCAATTCTTAATCAGCAGGTACGTAATTATCACCAATACTTCTTGAAGTGTGTTGTTTTTCATTATGGAAGAGCATAACTTAAATGTGAAGCCCTGCTTTGCTTAAGAGCATTGATAAAATCACATTTGCTAAATGGAATGAGAAAGGCTGCTCTTGAAGACAAATGATAATCTGGACAATAGAGAGGCAGTAGATCTAATTTTCTGGACTTCAGTAAATCATTTGATAAACTACCCCTTGGGAAATGGTTACTTAACCTGGAGAAGATTGGGATTAGTAGAAGAAATGAATGGTGAGCAAGGAAGGGACAACAGCATGGAATTTTTTGTGGTAGGGAGCCACTAGGGGAGTGTACCAAAGTGTTTATTTAGTACTTTTTCTAGTGGTTTTTTTGGTGGGGGTGGGGGGGTAGGGGAAAAGGGCTTGATAATGAGATTTTTAGATGAGGCACACCTGACAAAACATCATCAGCATCAAATTTCAAGCAGGTGGAATAAGATGATGATAAACTGCAGCAGAAAGACTGAGACCTGAATAGCACAAGTGTCTTTCAAGCTGTTGTACATGAAGAGCTCCTGTTCTGCAGATGACAGCAGTGGAGAAAGACCATGTATGTTACCTGACCCCACGGGGATTCCAAAATACAGAACTGAGGCAGTGAAATATTGGGCTGGACTGAGCAGAAGGTTAATATTGTACAAGGTACTATATTGGTTATTGCATTTACGTATGGGTCAGCTATTGGAGCAGGAGGGGAGAAGTAGCAGTGCAATCAGTCTGTGAATGAAGACTTCCATCACCCCACCAGAGGCCAGCAGCACTGAATGGGCAGAGACACCCACACTGGCCCTGAACTTATCCACACCAAGAGGGCAATTGGCTTCCATGGGCCTTGGATGAGTGTGGAGGTAAGAACATTATTAAATTCTTAGCTGAGAACCAAGTGGAAGCAAAGCAGATTAATGACAGAACCTGGGAGCTAGAGTATAAATCTCTTGCAAATCTAAGTCAGCTGTTTTTGTTCTATTTTTTTTTTTCCTTCAAGTTGTGTGTCATCTTCTGTTTATGACAGTGAGGCTACTGTTGTCACTTATGTGCAAAAGCAATTTAAATAATTTCTGCTGTTCTGACAATTGACGTTGGTTCCCATTTGCTCTGTTTTACAAATGAGCTGCATTATTATCTATAGCACTGACCATCCTTCAAGTATCCTATCATGTAAATAGTTCGTATAAATAATTAAAAGCTGGGGTTCACAGTGGTGTCTGCAACAATGGGCTTGTTTTTTGCAACTTGATAGTAAAGATTTGATTTACATCTGCTCTGGGTATTTTATTCCCTATCTTATTAAAGCTAACAACTTAGATATACCATACTTTTTTATGGGGAACCTTGCCAAACATTTTCAGATGAAGAGAAATTTTCTCCAATTAAGAGATAGTATCAGTGGAATAGAGCGTTGTCACAGGATAATGGTCTCCTGCTGCTTTGTTAAATGCCAAGGTAAACCTGAGGCATTTATCAGAAATTAATGTCAAAGCAAAGTCGAGAGGTTTATCTTGAAAGCTGGAAACACTGAGCCTGTGAAAATGTCTGTTAGAAAATAGTCCATGTTTCCTTTTGCATCCTTCCTCCCCCCAATTACACTTGGAAGGAAGAAAATTTTCTTTCTGGCACCAAATGCTGCCCCCAAAACAAGGTACCAGCTTCCTTTTAGGTGCATAAAAAGGCTGTTGAATCTCTAATTTTAAGCTGAAAATGAGTAGTTTTTTCAATTGTTTTCATAAGTATGTTTGAGCTTTACCCTCACATCCCTTAACACTGAGCTGATCTAGGACTTTAACTTTGTCAGGCTTCACACAGCCCTGATGCAAAGGATGTCGAAAAGGGGAGTTTGAATGTTAAAAACAAAGCAAATACATAAATCTGCTGGGCTTGCTCTGTTACCAGGATAGAGACTGAAGGAAGGGGTGGGGAGAGCGAAAAGGAGGAACAGAAGCTAAAAATATATCTCAGTCACTTGGAAAGATGCAATGAAATGTTTTATGGCACAGAAATAGGCTGCAGTGCTGTGTTCCTGTTTGTTCCTCACAGACACTGAGCAAAGTTTGTCAACTTGTGAACAGAAGAACCTGTTTGTCTGTAAGATCTCAGGCAAATCTTGTTAGAGAAGTAAATCCCTCTAAGTATTCTTGCTCTTCAGTTGCAATGCAACACTTCTGCTGGTGTCACAAGGTGTCCGCTGCATTTTAAACCCTAAATTAACCATGTCAAATCAACTTTAATAGCTACTTAGCCACGTATTTGATTAGTCCAGAAATATGCAGGAATTTTAATAATTTTCTCAAATTTCCCCCTTCAATTAGATTACTTTGTATTATTTGTAAACCATATATAGCCTTACTGAAAATCTAAAGGTGGAAACCACCGTACATAGAAATGAAGCTGATTTGATTGCTTCCTATTGTCCTAGTCTTGGGGATTGGAAAAATATATACCTGCTGATAAGTCTGAGAAATCAGTTCAGTCCTTAACACTCTTTTTTGTTTGCCTAACTTATTCAGGGTAAATATTTTTCATTTGCGGAAGTTATGTGTCTCTTTAAAAGTTGACCCTGGGCTTCACTCAAAATTTGAATTCTCCCAAAACATTAGCAGTGGTCCATGTACTGCAGGTTTGTCCCAACTGCAAACAAAACTAACAAAGAAAACAAAAAACCCCAGCCCATCCTCCACCCAACAACAAAAAAGTAAACCACACAAAAAAAATCCTTTATGTCCCTCTTTCCCCCAAACACACACACAAACACACATACACAGCTTTCTAGTCCATACCAGCACCATATTCTGCATTTTAGATAATGGTTTGCCATTTGGGGGCCCTGGTAGTTATTGGTCTAATTTGCTAAGAGGATGAAAAGAGACAAGTAAGGAGAAACAAGTGTGCTGTTTTTTCCCCTTCTCTTTCAGAGTGGAGAGATTTGTTTCAGGGCTGTTTTCAGAAGAGTAGATATTGGGTTGTACTGCAGCATACAGTGTTTCATCAGTCATGCTGCATTATGTCACATCAGGTGTTTCTATGAATTAATTTTAGTTTCTGAGATTTACTGAGATGTGAGAAAGCCACTCCATGAAAGTGCCAGTGGCAGGCAATCCTCTGCCACCAAAGAGGGAGGAGCCTTTTAATTTTAGACTGAGAAGGTTTGGGAGGAAATGCAGAGATAAAATGATGAGGCAGCCCTAACAAATTAGCATATCTTATTAAAACCTTGTGTTCAGGAAAAATGTCCATGATCCTGCAATATCCCTGGATGTGGCAGGCTTCCCAGCCTAGTGGTCAGTTCAGCTCCTGCTCTGGTGTGTGTGTGGTGAGGCAGGGAGAGGAGTTGTGGTTTGGCTGTTCCATGGGGGGCACGTGTAATTCCAGGTGGTTGGGTAGGGAGAGATAAAGGCCATGGAGCAGCCTGCCCTACGAGGCAGAGGGGAGTGGGTACCCTTTTGTCTGTCTGCAAATAACCAGTTCTTGGGCCATGTTCTCAAAAGTGATCTGCAGGGCCAGAAAGGCATTAGTAAAACATGCATTAATATTCACTGAATATTCATTGTGAATATTTTCTGGAGAACAGATAAACAAACATGTTACCTTGCAGGAACAAGAGAATAGCATTGAAAGGGATGTGCAATCATATCACATGTGCTGATTTTTCAGCAGCTTTTGGAACATTTAGAGGGATGTTCCAAGGGACATTCAAGGTCCAGTGAAAACAGGCAGAGCAGAACCTTGCTGTGGATAGATGTGATTGGCTTTAGGTCACTGGCAGAGCCAGCTTCAAATCCCAAAGAAATAAGTGAAGCAGCAACTTTGAAACCGAATTTTCTATACCTCAATGAAGACTCCTTCAGATTTAGGGCAGGCCTGAATCCCAACAAACCCTTCACTGCTCAGTATTAAGTGTACACTTTATGTACAAGGGTTGTTCTAGGCACTATGCCCCTGAACCTGTCTGGCTTAAATTGGTGAGAGCTTTGCTATTGATTTCTGCTGGGCTGTGATCTGTGCTTCTGGGTCTGGTTGGTTTGACTTGGAATATGTAATCCAACAGGATTCAAGAAAAGAATTTATAAACGTGGATTTTTTAGTCTAAAAAAGTGCATAACTTTTTACATTACTTGTCCAAATCAGGAATAACTTTGTAACCTGCATCTCTGAGCTAAAGCTAGAATGGATGTAATGGTGTGAAGAGCATGTCATTCATAATCTACTAGAAGTAAGGATAGTATGGTTGTAAAAATATACTATGAAATAGTGACACTGTTAAATCTCCAATTATAAAGACATATAAGAGGGAAGGGAGTTGTGACCCATTACACTACTGGTGATCCCCAAAGGTGATATCACAGTAAGGCTGAATACTGACTAACTACAGTAATTTCTGGTGGCTTCAATGGTTTGTGGCAAAGAGATGAATATCAGAAGCCCAAATAATAGACTTTCTTGCCTAGGTTTCTATTTATAATGAAATTCTGTTCAGATCAGTAGAAAACATTACAGTCAAAGAAGAAAGGGAGTAAAAACTAAATAGAATTGCCACAGGATTTATTTCTGCTGTAACTTGTAGATGATTAAAAATGTGTATTGATTTGCAATTTAGCCTGATACTTGAAACTGATAAAAGCATAAACTACTACTTTGGTTTAACAGCTTTATTAGAGCTGAGGCTGGGCAGAATTATGTGGGGTCACTTTTTGCCTGGGGTTGCCTATCAGTTTTCAGCAGAAGAAAAGAATTGGAATGAAGCATTGACAGATCCCATCTGGGCTCCCTGAGACAGCTGGTTTCAATACAGTCTGTCTAATGCTAGAATTGTGCCTTCAGTTGCTTTTGTTGGCATATCACAATAGTTTGGTGTTTTGAGATAACACCTACAGAATGGACCGAGTCCACAGTGTGTTAGTAGCAACATTTCTCATGAACTACAGAAATATTGGATGTCTGTGTGCTGATTTAGCCGTACAGAGTTGGTGTGTGTGTTATAGCAAACAGCCATAAGTTCTATGAATACACAAATTCAGATGAAACTACCACTAATTTTAAGGTTTCTCTGTGTTCATCTGTGTCTTTGACTAGCAGTAGGAGATCAATATTTTTTCATTTTAGCATTTAAATATTTTATATTGACGCTTAATTCGACTTGGCTTACAAACATACTGTGTGGGTCATAACCTTATTTAAATAGCAGATTTTTAAATCCTCGAGTGTCAAATGGCAGCAGAAACACCTGGACAAAGATATTGGAATCCAGTATGACAATTTTGCTGTGACTGTTTTATTAGAAATCACATATTTGCATTTAATTTGGCTTTTGGTCATGTGCGAAGTGAGATTGATGATATCTAATATTCTCATTATTATTTAACTAATTGTTGTAGCAAACTTTCCCTGCCTGAAAGGAAGAATAGTGCCTGCTTTATAGGATACAGAAACTGAATAAAACAGCTTAACCAGCAACAATAAATGCACTGGGGTTAGGACGCATTTTGGGAGAACTGAAATTGGAGCCTAATGTAGGGAGAAAAATAGCAAAGCAGGAAATGGCCATATTCCTTCAAGAAACTTCAATGCAGCAATTAAAGAAAATACTATGAGATTTCTAATGTACATACAAATGCATACATCACTATTGGTCCCTGAATCCTCTTCAGCTGAAATCTTACTTTGCAAAAATTAAGTTGCCTTCTGCCAGAAAAAAATTCTGTTTGTCATTTATTCCAAGAGACTGCCTTGTTTTGTGTGATCACTTCGCTACATTTGCAATATAGAAACAACATATTTCCATTAATGCAGATGTTCACTTTCATCTCCATAAGACTCCTGAAGCACAGTACTCTAAATTTAGAAGCGCTTGTTGTTCCCTCCTGCCCCCACTCCTTCAATTTCTTTTTTAAATGATGTAGTTATATAGCTACGATTGAGTCTATAATCAAACCCAGCCTGTAAGATGACACTTATTGGTGAATAGACAGCTTATCCACCTCTTGTCCTAACACTCAGATGCAGAGCAAAGAACAGGAATTCTTTTGGCCTCCTGTTTGATCCTCCGTTTTCTTTGAAAAGGTGGTTATACTCAATATTATTCAGGGAATACAAATTAGTGTTAGAAAAGTATCTGTCTCTTATTGTCTCTTTCTGCTTAAAGTGGAGCTATTTTGTCCTGCAAACCACAAATAAAATTAACAACTTCTTTGTAAGGATCAGTAGTGGGAAGCTTTGCAACAAATGGATGATACTGTACACATTTTTTTTTCCAAGGTATTGCACCATGACAGTANTTTTGTTCCTGATATGCTTATAAACCATGAGCTTGCACCTTGGTTCTTTAATTGCAATACAGTTTGGGGAAATGGATATTTAGAGATGGTAATCTGCGCATAGTGAACACACAGGAATGCCAACATGATTTAACAGAGTTGTGGAAGCAACGAGGGAAGTCTAAGATAAGGACTAAAAGGAGTAAGAACAGGAGAGGTTAGGTTTTTCTTTTTAGAAAGAGACTTCACTGAAGAGTTAACAGAACTTTGATTTGAAGAACTTCTGTAATTTTGCCTTTATGCCTTATTTTTTTCATTATTATTTAATGGTGTTAAAATGAACTGCTTGAACTAAAAGTAGGCTAAAAAGGAATGGGGAGATGTCAGATAAAATATGTGCAACACACATTCTTTTACATTTGTGGCATAGTGTTTTGTTCTGGGCATTTTATGGTATGTTCCAGAGCCTGTTGGAGTGGAAAACGATGCCACATGTAACTAACTCTCATGTCTTTGTGTTAAATCACCCTTTCTGTCCCAGGTCTCCAAGCAACAGTATCTTAAAGATGAAATATTCATTTCTGAAACCTAATTTAATTTCAGAGTTGCCTGAGCTGCAGAGCTTATCAGTTCACGGAATCCACAAAATTCAATGAATTAACAACTCTTTTCCATAAATGGAAGGTTGTTTTTAAATTTTTTTTCAGGATCTTGTTAAAATGCATCTTCTGATTTTTAACCTTGGTTTGGCTGGTTATGATTTACTCATTTTACTCATGACACAGCGGATAAGAAAAAAGACTAGAAGCAATAATCTTCCCATCAATAAATGCAAGGCATTGTAGCTTTATAACAGCCATTAGCAACCCTGAGCAGTGCAGAGCTGTAAATAAATGAAGATTAAAGATGTTTTGTATTTAGTTCAAATTTTGTTTTTAAACATAGTTGGTCCAGAACCTTAAGATTATCTAACAGATCATTAGTGGCATATTTTAACTAGTTAAGTCAGTAACAAATGAAACGAGACATAAAACATGATGGAAATAATGAAAGAGCACACGAGCTCAGAAAGACTCAGCTTTGTAAATGCTACTATAAAATGAGCTAAGGTGAGCTCACCAAGAGCATCTGAGGATGCCTCCTTTATTCCTGTGAGCTTCCAATGACTGGCAGATGGATGTCTGTGCTTCTGATGGTTACATAATTTTGCAAATTAGATCCTTCTGAGAATTCTGATAATTAATGTGTAGACATTATTGTCTCCTTTGCCTTTTATACTAAATAAGCATTAATGGTTGGAAAATGGAATACCTGAATTCATTTTGGAGGTCTTTGGCTGAAGACAGGATTAATCATTAGTGTGTGAGTCATAAACACTGAGCATTTATCCACTTTATAGAGGGCCAGTGTTCATTGTAACTTGGGTCCTCCTGGAAATGGAACAGAGCAGCAGTGCTGGGGATGCAAGGCCCAAGGAGCCCCTCCTGCTCACCTGTCCTTGTCCCCTGTGCCACTTCTAGTCTGGCCTCATGTTCCCTGGGCAAGCAGGTGTAGAGGTGCCAGGGTTTCTCCTGGAGTAACTCCTCTGGAATCACTCTGTGTGGAACTCCCCTCCTGTCATGTCTGCTGCTGATGGGTCTCGTGAAGGAGCTCCAGTAAAATCTGTTACTGGTAATCTCCAGGAGGAAAACTGGAAATCTGGTGGTGGGCTTGAAATGAGTAGTCATTCTTCTGTTCCTCTGCTCTACAGTATGGCTTCCTCTGAGGTTATTTGGATTTACAGTAACCATATGGCTAGGGTTTCCCCAAGGAAAGAACACTCCGGAGAGCTGCATGATTGTATCTTAGGTGTGTTATGGAGCAGGTGTATGCAGACAGGACTTGTGCATTACCAACTCCAGCTCAAACACAAATAACATCTGCTGCTGCATGTGGTATGATAAAGATCAGAATTAATGAATAAAACCTGAATCTTCTACCCGATGAAAAAGATCTACTTACCTGTAATTGGGCACTCTCACATTCCAAGAAACTCAAATGATTACATAATAATTTATATCCTTCCGTACAAAGCAAAAGTGAATGTGTGGCTGTTTGTTTGTTTGCTTTCGTTTTTGTTTGTTTTGTCAGTTGCTTTGTGGGCTTTTCCAAACAGGAATAAAAATGTCACCAGGGTAAGAATCTGTAGATATTTAAAAACATTTTCACAGGAAGGGTACCAGGAGTTCTCAGAATTAATTTGCATTTCAGGGCAAATTTTCAGTGTTTACTATGGTTCATAAATGTCAATGACACAACCACGTTTCTCAGCAGGAGAAATTACAAGCCTTAATTCAAGCATGCCTCATCACTTACTAGCTATGCTTCTTTTGCAGACAACTAGGTAGAACAAACTGGTGTGTGCAAGAAAGGAGTAAGCAGAAAGTGCTGTAAAAAATACATATTTTCTGCAGGGTTTATATAAAACTCCTATGGTGTCTACATTTTTTCTTTTTATAAGATAAAGATGCTTTGTCTGCTTATTCATTTTTTTTAAATATCAGCAAATGAATACATTTTCCAAGACTGTGGTGATTTACAACTAAATAGAAATCATAGAGCAAAATAATGACAACGCATTTTTGCAAGCTAAACTATTTTTCTTGGCTCACGTGCTGAAGAAAAGACAGAGAAAATAGATGAGTGTTGCAATGCTTTGTGAAGGGTAGTAATCAGGGCTGCTGCTGGGGAAAATGGAGGGCTTTGGCACCCTTGGCAAGGAAGAACCAAATTATCACCCCTTTGTTTTTTAGAATTATATTTAGTTCTAATATTTCTTGCCGTTACTTGTGCTGGGATTTTACAAAGTTGTAGCCTTAGAACTTTAAGGTTAAACAGCTCTAAAAAAGTACAATTAAAATGTAATAATCTATCTGGAATAAAATGTAGGACATCTCCTAGAGAGGTCTGCTCTAAAACAGAACAAACCTGTGAGAAGCTATGATTCTGAGAGAAAAGGTCACTCCTGAAGGGCATGAGCAGTTTTGGATTATTTTGGATACTGTTGAGGAGGAAGGCAAGGCCTTAGGGTGCTTCTCAGCCTCTTGGCTAGGATCAAGTGTAGTCTCTCAAGTATGTGTGATTTTATGTTCAAATCTCATGGGGAGACAAGGACTCTGCCTGGGTTAAGGCAAACTTCAGTCCAGAGATTAACAATGAGCCTCTTGTGGAGAGACACAGTTGCTGCTGTTTGGGAAAGGATAATGTTGATCTTGGTGTCACTGGTGATCAGCACATAATGCCCAAGACAAACCTGAAGAGGAGAAAATATAGCATAGTAAAATTAAACAAATTAAGTCCTTGAGAGACACAAAGAAATCGTGGAATCAGGTTTTTTATCTTGTGCAATTATATGTGCGTACATCATTCTCGTGTGGTGCAATATCCTTTAATGTGCTGTAAAGAGACTTCTGGATCACAAAAACACTCAACTGTTGGGTATTCCATATTTTGGAAGACAGATTGGCCAGTGGGAGTTCCCCCTTCCTTTAAGTGTTGTGATCTGTGTGAGAAAATGGTTTGGAACAACTGGTTCTACTGGAATACTCCTAATTTTTTGAGGTGTGTGCCAGTTCAGCGTAGAAAGCATAATTCCAGATTTCTTCCTGCTGCAGGCATGTCTCACACCAAGCAGCACAATCTAGATCCTGATAATAGGTAGTAAAGACTATGACAAAGCTTAGGTGATACACACTGTGATTTTTGAGAAAAATGCACAGCACAGAAAAAGTATATACCCTGCAGAATAAAAATGTAGGATATAAAACAAGGAATGTAAGAACAAATCACAGAGAAAGCAAAAGTAATTAGTGCTATGGCCACTTGCCTTCTTACTGGCTCACCTTCAACTTATCAAGGTGTTTGCTGATCATATGTAAACAGACCGTTGCTAGGAAGGAGAAATATTTGGAAACATATTCTCATTCACATTAATAATGAAAAGTAACATTTGATTCCCTGGGCACTTTTTCAGCTCAGGCTCTGAAACTGAACCTAATTACCAATGTTGCATTACAAAGTGGAGCCTTTTCTGCTCAGGGAACAGAACAGACATTAATGAGAGCTTCTATTTACTTATTTTTAAAAAAGATTTTCTGCACATTAATTTTAGTTTATTCAACATGCCACTCTTGTCTTAAAGTAGCAGACCAAAAAACACCGGCCTCTACACCCTGTCCTTGCCTTTTAGTTTATATGCTTGATTTGCTTTATTTCCAGAGAGAAAATAAAACATTTTAATTTGACTTTACTGTCATATGGTTAGTTACCAACCTGAGATTTCAGTGAAATGTCCTTTGTTGAAGATTTAGAAAAACAATCAGTGTGCAGCAAATATTGATATGACTCTTAATGGCAATTTAGCTGATTAATATCCTTTCATGCTGCAAAGCAGCGTGAAACACAGCGTTTTAATGAACTCCAACAACAAAGAGTGTACCAGGTGTGTTACTAAGAAACAATCTCTAGTGTGATTTAATTAATCAAAGCATTGCATGGAGCAATTATGAGCAAGCTTGTGTAAGTGGCAGTAGTACAAGATCCTTGATTTAAAATTGGTTTTAAAGAAAGACATCATGGCTTAATAACTATGCTCTACTAGTCATAGAACAAACATTTTATTAATCTGGCATTTGCTTTTTGGTGGTTTGGGATTTTTTTTGCTTTTGGTGTGTTTTTTTGTTGTTGTTGTTGTTTTTTTGGTTTTTTTTATGTGTGTGTGTGTTTGTTTGGGTTTTTTAAGTGGATGGAGAAAGGCAAAACTAATTATTTCGAGTAACTGGATGGATGTAAAGTCACTGATCTATTGAATATGTTACTGAATCATATTCTTTCAGTGCTTTTCACCATCCACTTTGCCCAAATCTGCTGAATTGATTTTTTAAATAACTTTCTGAGAGGCTAAAGCTGCTCCTGCTGAGGAGGGAACATTCCTGACCAGCCTCAGGTAACAGCCAGACGTGTATGTGACACTGAAGCCAAATTCCCTGAGCTGTGCTCTGCCAGGTTGGCATTGTGGGAGCTGCTGCATTGTGGGAGCTTTCAGCGGGAGAGGAAGAGGGTTCAGCTTGCAGTCACGAGATGTAGAAAGAATTAAACAATTCCAGAATGAGCATCTGCCCATTCCATTCAAAACCAGCCGAAAATCACTGTAGTCCACAGTGCTTAACTGGAAACCTGAGGCTTTTTTATTAAGCAGATGATTAGAATGCAAACCTGTTTGGAGAATTAGGAAGGTTTCCCATCTGCTCATTGGATGAAAAATTATTGTGACTGACTTACCCTCCCAACAAAAATAGGCAATTTTTATCTCCTGCCCTCTGGCTCTCTTAGTTAAAATATGTTACCACAGTGTAGCTAATTCCTCTGCTATAAATAGTTATCTTTAAACATCGAAGTAGTAAAGAACTGTGTTTGTTTGGATCATAGCATAAACTATTGATGTGTGCACTTTAGCCTGTCCAAATTCCATGCTCCAAGAGAAACTGGCTGTATACACTTACACTACTGATGTAAGGCCTTTCACAGAATTGAATAATTGAACACAGTGTGATGCAGCTCTGACTCTTTCCTTCTTGCAGAAATTGTAGGACAAAAGCATGAGCACGAGCTGTTACACAGATGCACAATTAAAATTCTCTTAAAATTCTCCATTGGACACTTGTAGATGAATTTCAATCCTTCTGTAAGCTGAAGGCAAAAGGAAGTCAAACAAAACTTCAGACATTAGCCCTGCATCATTAGCATGTGCAAAAACCACACAGATTAAAAAAAGTAGCTGGACTAAACACTAATGGATGAAGAAAATTTTATGAAAGTTGAAAAATTCTGCTACTATTCAGCATTTAGATTTCAGTTCAGGGAACTTTTCAGAGCTTGTTAAATCTGTGTCATTGTGGTTTAAGATTTCACAGTGGAAAACACACACTGCAATATGCAAACTGTGGCACAACTTCCACTAATCTTATAGTGGAGAAATACAGAAAGACCTAAACCTTTCGTTCTTAAATATCTGCAGAAACTTGGTGTGCAAAGGCAATGGTACATGAAGACCCTTCTGTTCCTCTCAGGGCCATGTCTCAGGGCTTCTGTGGTACTGCCTGCAACCATGTGTATTCACAGAGAAAAATATGTGTGCATTTCTGAACACTGTCTAAACACAACCTTAATTTTTCTTTAAATGAAGATCCTCCTGGGCCTTCAGCTGTCCCTACTTGGAAGAGCTGAAGCTCTTACCTGAACTGCTTAATGCTGTTTCTGAAAGCAATGTGCTAAGGATATGCGGCAAATTCTTTTAAAAATTGCTCTTGGTGTTTATTTGGCTTCCTTCTAAGTTTTGTGGGAAGCTTTGTGCAGTGCACTTGGATATTTTTTTATGGAATAAAAAGAAAGGAGTTTTTCAGTTTCTTAGAAAAACCTGGAAAGAAAAGTTGAGCTCAAGATGAGGATGGAGTGGAGGACCTCAAGTGGTCCCTTCTGACCCTCTCCATTCTGTGATCCTGTGATTTTGTTCTTGTATAGAATCAGGGAGACCTGGGCTGGAGGGGGCCCTTGGCTGACATTCTTTTTTTTTGGTCAGTAGAATTTATTGAGTTGTAAGGCTGCACTTATAACTAACATTATTTATTTCTTTTAATCTTATGTTCCTGCCTGCATTTTGTTTTAAAGAACCTTGGCATTTAAAGGATATGCATAACAGAGTTAAGATGTCCAGAGCATAAAGTCAAACTTTGGTTTATGTATTGCCTTTGAGCATCAATTTTTAGTATACTACATGTGCTGAGGAAAAATAACAGTGGAGAATGTTCTGGGTTACATTTATGTGGGTCTGTCTTCAGTTCCCCTAAAAGAAACAGAGCTTGAAGTTTAGTCTGAAAGTCAACCTACTACGCTTTTTTATTTTAACACATAAAACTTGCAGGTTTTAAGATCAATCATGCAGAGGCCCAGAGGAATATCGCAGCAATGAGATATATCCCTTGGCTGTTAATTTTCTTGTTAAGTGAGGCCTTTAACTATGTACATTGCAAATCAGACCACTGTAATACCTCTAAAGTGGAACTTCATCATGCGTTGAAATTTAATGTTAAACACAAGCTTAAATCGTTCGTTTTCTACCAGTGTCCTTAAAGAATGATGGATGAGTTTCACTTGACTCCAAGAACTGGAACTTTAAAGTAAACAGTTTGAGCATCTTGTGAATATGATAAATACCCTTAAAGATCCTCACTGAGGAGAAAAAGCTCAAAGATTTCTTAATTTCCCCTCCCACATCCACAATTCACAGCTTTGGGGAGGGGAGTTTGTACTTCTTTCTAAAGATGTTCTTGAAACCTGCTGCTGGCAGAGGCAGCAGTTACTGCTTCTGACTTTGGTGACTGCTTTGGATTCCTCTTTACCCTGTTTCTTTTGCTGAGCTGGAAGCCCCTAAGGGCTTAAACCAGGACTTTCAGCCAAAACTCTCCTGGTTTCCCACTGTAAGGAAAAAAAAAAGGTAAGTCCACAGAGCAGGGAAGTTCTTAGAGAACATTTCCTTCTAGCAGACGTGTAGAACTCCAAATGCAAGGTTTTTTTCCCTTAGATTCTGGGACAGAGGGACTAGATATGCTTGGAATAAAGGTACATCTGATAAATGGACATAAATCATGCTGTGCCTCACAGAGGAAGGAATAGATCTTCATTTTTGATCATTGTTTTATGATGTTGATGGTATTTTGACTATATCTGAATGTGGTAAACATGAAGTAGGTGTTTTAGACCCTTGTTTCTTCCTCTTTCAAAGCTGTTTGCTCAGAGCTCTGAACTGTCTGATAAACCTGCTTAAAAAGAAAAATAAATACAACCCCAACAACAAGAAAAGAACATCAGCCCCATCCACCTTAATATTAAAACCCTCAGTAAATTCTCTACTTTGGTGTTTTGGAACCATGATTTGCCTATAGGCTTGATGATTATAGGCAACACACAGTGCAAGTTCTCCAGTATCACACCCGTGCCAAATGTGACTCATTCCCTAGTCCCACAGTCCTGCGGGGAGCTAAACTGTGCCAGACCTTTTCACACCTTATCTCTGTCTCTGTGCTGGATCAGCTGTGCTGGCTGACAAGTTCTATCATTATCAAATCTAGGAATTCATGAGTCATGACGCAAGAGTTGTGAAATTAACTTTCAAATCAAGGAGCTTATATACACATGTATATGCACATGCATCCATATCCTCACATGGACCCAAATGATACCATACATAATTCCTTATATAAGGGTTATTGTATTTCTTTTGACCTCTTATTTCAGCCTTTAAGCTTTACATTTCACAGTGTTTTCTTTACATGCTTGAAAGCTACAAGCCATTGTTTTGTCTTGAATAAAAAAATTCCACTAATTTTCTTATTTTACTGAAGAGTGCTGGAAACTAGTGTTTCAAAGAGGAAAAGAATCAACAGCTGAGCAATGTTGTTTTGGTGGTTTAGAGTCAAGGTTGAAATACAAACAATTTTCTGTCTGTCAGAAGTAGTTTTCTTCTTTCTTCAGTCTCTGGTATGACCAACCTACTCGAAGGAGTAGACCCTGCCAAAGAACTTACAGAAAGGTATTTAAGGCTATACCTTTACATATGTAAGATCCTACATTTCCATGCTGCACTTGCAAGGTAGGAACATTGATAGGCATAGAGCTTATGATTGGAATGGGCTAAAATGTGGCTCTATGACAGATGGGCTTCCAAAGTGTATAAAGGCATATTTCTGATTTAGATTGCAGGAGCATAGATTATAGATTAAGGCTTCCAAATTGTTAGTGCTTTCTGAACTTTCACATGGAAGTAGTCAATACATGACATATGGCTTGCATGCATTGTGTTGTTTTTATCCAGTTTTCCCCACATTCCTCTGTTTTGTGCTTTAACACCATACAGATATATAGATAGTGCTGTGCTCTGCAAAACTTGCAGATGTCTGCTATTGCTCTTCAAGGTCTGCAAAGTTCTGCCACCCTCTTTTTTTCTTTTATCTGGGGGCCCTGATTTAGTTGTAAGTGAAATTAAAAAAAAAAAGGGAAAAGGTCAGAAATGTTAAACAGAGTGAGTGAAAACTACAAACATTTTTTGTTTCATTTATTGACTCAGATAGCTGAATTTTCTGGAATAGAGCTTGTATCTGAGAATGGCAGATGAAACTAGAGTCGTGAAAGAATTTGCCCAGTGAAGGGTGTTCTCCTGATGGCAACCATGGCTTGGGTAAAAGGCTGTGGATCTATTCATGGTGCTTTGTAAGTTAGACTGCCACTGATCTCCATTTCCACTGGGAGAAATAGTAATGAGTTTAAACCCAGATCTGGGAAGATTTTGGTTACATGTTAGGAAAATCTTTCTAATAGCAAAAATGGGCACAGATAAGGGTATTAGGCCTTTTCATTGCATTAACTTGCTGTCTTCTGACCTGAATTCATTGTGAAAACCAGAGCCTACATCAGAGGTGTTGCTTACATAATTAATGCAGCTGCACCTAAGTTTTAAAGGGAAATGTGAGTGAATCCTTCTGTAGTGGCCCTCTCTGCAAATGCCTGTAGCATCTGAGTGGTTCTACACTGATTGTGCCCAAGTTCTGTACATAGAGCTTGTGTACTGTGCAGAAAAGCTGAAGTATTGCAGATACTTAAGATACAGCTGTGTGCATTGCAGGATGTTTCTCTGGGTTTTGAAGTCTTATGTTTGATAATTTGATAAGCATATGAAATTTAATAAATTCTAATTAACATTGTGTAATACTGTGTACAACAAATGCTGTTTATATATCTCTCACTGATAAACAGGGCATTTTATGTCATAATGTCTGAACAGTTAGCTGCATGCGTGCTAAATGCTGCTTTTAATTAAACAATAAAGAACATAACAACCTTTATTGTATTGTTGTAAATTTTGACGGGGTACAACAATTTGATTCCTTAAAAATTAATTGCCTAGGAGTGTGTTTAAGTAATATTGATTATACTGGTGCTTTGTGTTGATCTGTGATACTTAACCCAGCATTTAAAATATCTTTTTTCCATTTTACATTTGTGATGCAAGAATAAAAGCAAAGTACAAAACAAATAGGCACTTGAATTCTAATAGCAATAAGCAATAAATGTCAGGCATCTGGAAATTATGGTTGCAATTTCATCAGAGTACACTTTGTTCTATTATGCCTGCATGAATTTTGCTACAGGCAAAATCTATTACAGATAACAGTTAAGAACCTTTCTAATCTACACAGATAGTCATGGAAAAATGCTAGAAAACGAAATGTTGGAAAATGTAATATTGCCAAGTAAAACTGACACTCAGAAAATAATGTGATCAAATTTAGAACTGCAGAGATAATTTCTGTAAGATTGTGTTGAAACAGAAATTTCTGGACTGTTTGGTCCTGCTGAAGGGCGTATAACTAATAACATGCAGTGTATTATTAAATGTGTTTGTGTACTCCAGATAGATAGATGTTTATCTCTATACTGCAGGCTAGTTAATTTGCTTGTTTAATGATTGTTACCTGAAATAGCAGGTACCAAGTCGGGACTATACATTAGAAGCCAGTACTTTTCCATTGGTAATGATTGTATTTGAATAGCAGCAATTTCTGCTCCGGGTCATCTCTATTGCCTGCAAAAGTATTCATGTCATATGTTTTATCATGCATTATGATGCTTTACAACTCTTTAATTGACTCTGTAAAGATTTACAGCCTGTTGATCAATTAGAATTCTGTCAAGTTCCAAAAGTAGATGGTTCATTTTACATAGCATCTTGGTGCCAAAGTGCCATGTTCTAGACAGCTTAAATTTATCCTGAGTTACACTGGAATAACATAAAGCTTAGACATGAGTAAGAATGACGCTCGTGCTGCAGAGACTCTTAATATTTTGTATTTATACTTTTGCTCTGGGATATAACATAGGATTGAAAAGATAACTTGATTTGTGCTCTTGAAATAAACTCTTTACCAAATCAAAAGTGGGTATATTGGATTGCATCCATCTCTACCATTTTAATAAGAAAGTCTAAATTTTTCTTTCAGTATAAACATCAGTCCTAGACTTTTAAAATATTTTCTAAGAAAGATCTGTTATGCAACAATAAAATGTGCAAGTATATGATTTGCGTTGGCAGTTTGCTTTCTTCCTGATTAGGCATTCTTCTCAATAACCACTAAAAGGTGGATAAGCATCTGTCTATTCACTGGTTCATGCAGAAAACATGCAGCACAATAATGGAAGTGTTAAAATTTGTAATTGTACAGTGGTTGCAGTTGGTTGGTTTTTTTTTTTTTACTAATAGGTATCTTGGTACAATGTCATGAAATATTATTGTAATAAGCTTGGTGAATGAATCATATCCTGCTTTGAAAATGTAGTTTCTGTCCTGATGAGTCAAATAGTCATAAGGGAAAGACTTTGTGCATAAGATGTTTAGGGGATGTAAGGGTAGAAGAGTTTTAAGGAATGAGAATTGTTTTTACCTTTTGATGTGTGACTCAACAAAAATGAAACTGGAGAACTGTGAATCTCTAGAATTCTTGTCCTACTTTTGTTTAGAATAAAAAAGAGTTTTAAAAAAGCAGATGGATGATTGCCTCTTTACTGGTAGAATGAAAAGGTTTATTTTGTTTCACAATGAAAATTAAGGTGATTCTTTTACCAAGTGGTCTGGTATTTGGACATCCTTTAGGGGTTCTTTTTGTGAAATGTAGAAAGGAGTCTTTGATCAATGTGAAATAGTTCATGACTTGAAACAGAATCTGTTTCCAGCTTTGCATATTTTGGAGATCAGAAAATATAATTCCTTCTCTATATAATTTTTTTCCTTTTGAAAGAAAATTCTCTTTGGCTGTGAGAATGTTTCCTAGTGTTCTTTAAAAATGAGTAAAAGATCTTTTATAATTATATTTTTAATTTCTTTATGTTTAACTGATAGGTTTGCAATCACGTAAGTGTTTGGGGAACAAATGCTAGCTTGGACTATTTTTATTTAGAAATGTTTTGTTGAACAGAGAGATAGAATTTGGCTTCAGAAAAGGGAAACAAATCAGTCAAAAATGCTGCCAGCGACATGGCTGATTGGTTTGGGAGACATGTAAGCACTTGTATTGATTCCAGCAAAGATATGTAGATTTTCTGGGTCATGAAGAAGAGCCTATGCCAGTTGTCCACGTAACTTGGCTGAAGAGGACAATCTTCTCTCCCAAGCAGATGGATTATGTACAGAAGTTGATGACTCTGTCTATAAAATTCCGGAATTAAACAGGCCATGAAAAGCTAAGAATCTTTTCTATTTCTTTCCTACTCCCTTGCCCCATTTCTGGTGATGAACACTTTGGTACCATGACCACTCGATAATGTTGGCAGCTGTGCTTACAAAGGGTTTAACAGCCCATATATGTCCTCCCCAATTATGTGAGCTAAACAATCCTGAAGGTGAAAATGAATCTTTATATTAATTGTAATCTCTTACAGTACTTGTGATGTCTTCTCATGGGTGTTCTTGTTCTGAAATGTATGATCAATCTGACTGAAGAAATATAAAACCACTTTCATATTTAATATCAGAATGAAGAAAGCATATTAATGCCTTTGATGCCACTAGGGTTGCAAACCCTGGGGCTAGAATTTGTCTTGATTGTGCAAATTTATGAATTTTTAAAGAAAAGAGGACAGATTCTGACTTAAATGAGACTACATGTGTGAGGAGGGTTCGTATTTCAGTAGTTGTTGTAAGATCACAATCACACTCTAGTCTTTGGCATTATTTTTACAAGGAGATAGAGCATGCAACCACAGGAAAAAATAGAACCCTTTTTAAAGATGTGTGCTGTATTAAGCACTAAGTTAATATTCATTTTGCAGCTGGTTATACATTGTAACTTTTATATTCAGCTCAAATACTTATTTGAATAGAATTTATTCCAAATGGCATACAAAGACCATCTCCCTGTATACTTAGTGGAATGTCATTTTGAATGAAAATGGTTTATTTGAATAAATTTGTTCATAATTTTGCTGATTATGGGAAGAAGTCATGTATTTTCATGTAAATTTTTGGTCCTGTAGGCCTTCTATCTCTGTTTGTTGAAGTTTTATATTTGGGTAATTTAAAAATTCTAGTTACTATACTAAAATGTACAAAGCATCTAGAAATCTATTTTTTCATTAACCTGGGAGTTTTAATTCAATTACATGATATATGTTGAGTACTTGAAATTATAGTAGTTTATTCATTTTGAAGCCCTTTAATTCTAATGATCACAGAATCACAGAATATGCTGAGCTGGAAGGGACCCACAAGGATCATCAAGCCCAACTCCTGGCCCTGCACAGGAGCGTCCCCAAGAGACACACTCTGTGCCTGAGAGCATTGTCCAAATAACTTCCTGAGCTCTGCCAGGCTTGGTGCTGTGACCACTGCACTGGGGAGCTGTTCCAGTGCCCAGCCACCCTCTGGGGGAAGAACCTTTTCCTGATATCCAACCTAAATCTCCCCTGTCACAACTTCAGGCCATTCGCTCGGGTCCTGTCACTGGTCACCAGAGCAGAGATCAGTGCCTGCCTCTCCTCTTCCCCTCATGAGGAAGTTGTAATTGCAATGAGGTCTCCCCAGAGTCTTCTCTTTTCCAGGCCGAGCAGACCAAGTGACCTCAGCTGCTCCTCACACGGCTTCCCCTCAAGGCCCATCACCATCCTTGTGGCCCTCCTTTGGACATTCTTTCATAGTATAAGATCTTTCCTATATTGTGGTGCCCCAAACTGTCCCCAGGGCTAGAGATGAGGCCGCCCCAGTGCAGAGCAGAGGGGACAATCCCCTCCCTTGCCCAGCTGGCAGTGCTGTGCCTGATGCCCCCCAGGACACAGCTGGCCCTCCTGGATGCCAGGGTACTGCAAAATCATATTCACCTTGCCATCAACCAGGAGCCCCAGGGCCCTTTCCATGGCACTGCTTCCCAGCCTCTCATTCCCCAGTCTGTCCACAGACCCAGGTTTGCCCCATCCCACACGCAGAATCCAGCACTTTCCCTTCTTGGCCTTCACACAGTTGGTGATTGCTCAGTCCTCTAATCTGCCGAAGTCTCTCTGTAGGGCCTCCATGTGTTGGAGAGAGTTAACAGCAGAACCCCAATAGTGACAGGTCACCAGTCTGATGTCACCCCAGTCACTGTAACCCTTTGTGCCTGACCAGTGACTCAGTTGCTCACCCATCCCATGATGTGTTTGTCCAGCTTTGTGGTGGGCATTCAGCATACTTCTAAAAGATGAATCAAATCTAAGTCCCTTTTGCATTACCTTCCCCTTGGCTTTCTACCCTTCATATATTGGTTCTTTTTTGTGGTCCCAGAGAAAACAGGTCCTGTCCTGCAAGCTCAGCTTGGCAGCAGGATCAGCTTGCCAAAGATTCTCACCGGAAGCTTCTGAACAGGAGAAATTAATTGTAACAAAAACTTCATCTTTTCTTATTGGTGACATAAGTTTCACACACCTTATAACGAAAATCATGGCATGTCCATGTCCTAATTTGAGTCAGGACAGTAACAGTTTTGGGCACTTTTGCCTCTCAGATAAATTAGTTTTGCTTTCATTCTCCTGAGTCCTCCCCACAAAATCCTTCTTAAACATTTCAGTACTTCTGGTTTACTTAGTCCAAACTTTGTGGCTAGAGGCTTAAATATTTGGTTATCCTATGTTACATAAATTTAACCTGCAAAATGTGTCCTTTATTTTATGAAACAAAAGCTGAACATATAACGTGTGCTGCAGATATTGATTATTACCTTTAAACATTGATTTGAGCATGAACATTAGTATTTGCCTTTATAGGACAAATATAGAGATCCTGGGAGAGATGCTTTCTGGTAGATTCACCTGTGCTTTATGTTGACTGCACCATCAGAAAATGCTGTTCAGTTCTGTAATCTGATGTGCTCTTTATCAGCTGCAAATCTCACAGTCTGTGTGATAAAAGTGAGAAAGACCAGATGCATGAAAAGCACAGTGTGGAGCAGGAATCTGATGAGTGCAGAGATAGCGTGGGGCAACATCGACCGCAGTCAATTTGGAAACTCACACAACTGAGTTCTAGGCTTTCGATAGATCTTTAAAGAAATGTGTCCTGTCTGCAACTCTCTGTAAAGTGAGAATGGTGGTTCCTTTGTGAAGCTTTATGTAAGACCAAGGAAATGTTACAAATTGTTATCTAAGTAAGCTCTGCTACTCTCACAGCACTGATGTCAAGTAAGACTAGGAGACCAGATTTTTTTCCATTAAAAGTACAATTTAATACAACCATGTGAACTAAGTCATTCTGGATAATTTTTTTCTGTATCCTTCCTGATTAGTCTATTTTTTCTCTTTTTCCTCTACTTTTTCCACCCTTCCCCCCCATCTCTTGGAAGAAAAAAAAAATCGTGTTGATTTGTGGAGTGCTGCCACACTGATTTTCATTTACAGCCACGGAAAAGGGGAGCTAACATTTATTATTCACTTACTAGCTATTTCATTCCATTTGTTTACTCTTGTGGAGTGACAGGACCTTGGTGTGTTTACAAAGGTTTGCAATCAGTCAGTACATCACAGGTAGGAGAATACAGTTTTAGATGGGGAACTTGCTGAGTGATATAATTTTCTCTTGTGTTGAGTGGATTGAAGATCATGTGCAGTGGAAGCTGTGACCTACTTAACACAAATGAGATTGCTTAATGGCCACTGATTGGTTGTCAGAGAGTTTTCTTTAAATATACATGTCCATCATTAGCTACTTTGTAATAATAAATGTCTCCTGTGTTATCCCATTTGTCTGTTTTTATCACAAAGTAATATATCATACTATAAAATGCAAATGTGTTCCTTGAGATAAGTTTGCTTCATCCTGATGTTGAGTGGTGTAGCTACATTACATGACATACAAGGTGTCAACTAATTAGGTATTAACATATCTCTTATGTAATTGAATTTCAGAAATTCTTTGAAGTGAATAGTTGTCTGAAGTGCTAGGGAAGAGCTACCAAAAATGCCAGTGCACGAGAAATCCTGCAGAGATATTCTGTGGAAGGGATTTGTATTCTGAGGCTTGATAAGATGACCAAGGCAGTGCACAGACAGCATGAGGGATAGCTGGCATCTTGTGGTATTTCTGTCATCTTTATTTTGTTTCTGGTTGTGTGCCTTGTTCATCAAATGTAATGGTGGAGTTTTGCTTTAGTAGAAACGGAAGATATTTCTAAAGCTGCTAAAATATAAGAGGCCATAATCTGAAACTCCTGATTTTTTTTTTTTCCCCCACCAAATCATTTTGAAACAGATGGCTATTTATTTCTAATATACAGTATTGTTGTTGTATATTGCAGATTTACCACTGGAGTTGTTAGGAACGTTGTTGTATATTGCAGATTTACCACTGGAGTTAGGAACATCTAGCTAATAGTTTCATAAATGACATAGATGCCTTTATTTTGGTTGTGAACTATTAGGGAAAATGAGGAAAGAGAAGACTCAGATTATGAACCAATTATATTTGAAACAAATCCTTTGAAGGTATTGTACTTTGTTTTGTTTTTTTTTCAAAGGAGTCACTATTGCAATCCTAATGGAGTAAAATTAGTCTGCTTTAATTGAATTCAGCAGGAATAAAGCCAGTTCAACAAGGGATGTTTTGACAGTGTGATGTTGTGTTGTTGACGCCCATGAATACTGGATAAATCTGAAAGATTAGAGTTGCGATTTATTTTTCAGACGTATCAATGCATTGGCTAAATTTCCAAAAGTGCTTCCACTCTAATAAAACATGGTCTTTCAGTTTAAAACACTCTGTCCTTCTTCAGAAATTTCATTGAAATGAACAGGTCTGGACACATCCCCTTCATAGCTCTGATTTGGGCTCTCAGCACGATCAATCTGTGTTTATACACCTCAC
Source organism: Pachycephala philippinensis (assembly GCA_013397055.1). Lineage (NCBI taxonomy): Eukaryota > Metazoa > Chordata > Aves > Passeriformes > Pachycephala > Pachycephala philippinensis. The sequence continues at coordinate 49,889 of VWZT01007042.1, read as the reverse complement.
TTCAAAATCTGCAGTCAGGATATTTCTCCTCTTCTGTGAATACACTTATTGCCTCCCCAAACTTCAAATTTTTGGGCAGGGAAAGAAAGTAACCTTGTGTGGCCCGTGTTCTTGCATGGCAAATAATTTGAATTTTCTCTGACTCATGCAGATGTAGTTGCTGGGGTAGAGATGGAAACAAGAAGGACTGGTTTAGTCATGTTACAAATACACTTCTCTACATCCACGAGGGCTGAGCCCAACTGGCTAATCACTTCTGTCTATATTTGACTTCATAGAAAGTTTGTGGGTTTAGTGTGAATTAGTTCCCGAATTCATTGCACTGAAAAGTCATGTTTGAACTCTAGCAAATACCAATTATGAAGATGTGCCTCCCTAGCCAATTAAAATGTGCAGGTGAAATAACTGTTAATGAAAGCTTTGATGTTTATCTAGGAAGTTTTATATCAAGAAATATTTTGAAATAACATTGGGAAATGAGCCCATTAGAAAAATATTCTTACTGCTTGATGCTAAAAAGGTGACTTAAGAGTACTGGATTCACTACTGACTGGCTGTGCTGATGTGAATTAACCCCCACTGTTCAAGTGACCAGGGAAAGAATCACTCTGGATGAAGAGGAAATAAGAGGAAAAAAACCACGTGTTAACCTCTCTTTAATTATCTATAAGGACTCGGATTATAAGAGAGGACTATCCTTGCAGATAATTAGATTTATGTAGTTATTGTGAAGGGAGCAATTTTGCTTCTGTAGTTTGGCTATCCTTTGCACAGAGCAATAGTTCTTTACCCTGAAGCCAGTGGGAATGCAATGAAGCCCTGTAATGACAGTGACAATAAAGCAAGCAGTTTTATTTAGGAAAAGGAACATAATAAACTGAGCAAAGTATTTGAAGTGAAATATGTAGTGCTCCCTAGATTCTGATAAACCTTTTCCTAGGAACACACAAGTACCGGCTATTAAAAAGAGGGAGGCTGAACCCAGAATCAAGAGGGCTCCAGGAACCTGTATTAGCTAAGCTGGCAGTGTGTGCTGTTACTAATAATAACTATTTAGGGGTAAGTTTCAGTTTGCTGCAGCCATGCTACACAGCACTTGACAAGTGTTGCACAGTTTTGCCTATTTCTAGCATGAATTCTGAGAGCTTTTTTCTCCTTACCTTGCTCATTACTTTTCTTTATTCAGGTTTCAGCAAGATCTTTAAAGGCTTATTTTACAGGTGCAGTTTCTCCAAAGTAAGCCATGATTCATCCTTGCACAAAGCTGTGAGATAAGATACAGTATCCTAAAAGAAGGTCTTAGATTACTCTTCAAACATTGGGAAGCACAAAAGCATAATCTCTTGAAAGTAGTTTATAGTTGATTTATTCTATTTGGTTTTTCTGGGGGGAGGTGTTTTTTGTTTTTGTTTTGTCACTGCCAAAGATCCTGGTTACTCATTCATAAAAAAGACCCAAACCAAACCCTAAGTCAGGTGAGTGACAGGTCTGGTAAGTCAAGTTTGATGCAAGTGTAGTGGGAACAGGTTGGTGATGTAATGGGTTTAAAGGAGCTTTACCTCTTCCTCTTGCTAAGGATCTTGCAGATTCCACCGAGTCTGTCATGGTCTGTCTCAGTGTTTTCCCATGGATTGTGCTTTCCTTCATTCTGTGATCTCACTATTTGCCCTCAGAAGTTTTGGCTTGTGCAACACCCAGCTGGAGTCATGCCCTACTTTTTGACAGTGGTGTGACTGTTTCTTCTGAGGCAGATGTATTTATTTTCATCTTTCTACTGTTCTTCACAACAGTAACTTCAGAGTCAGGTGAATAGGTGGCATTTTGCTATTGTTACCATCCACCTTCAATTTTTCAAATAAAGACAGTTCATGAGGAAGAAAATAATCCACATTCTTTCCTGCTGAATTACTCCCTGCTGCAGGTGTAGGACTTGCATGACAAAACTCTTTATCCTGAATGACCTTGGGGTATTATGCTGGTATTTTATGGAGGTAATCTGTGTGGACATTTGCTGGTGACCTCAGGCAAGCCAGACTGGGACCTGGCTGCAGAATGCACCTCTGAATGTGGTGGCAGCATCTTAACAAACTCGTGTAAGAACAAAAAGCACATATATGAGCCAACAAGATTGTCATGTCACTTATCTGCTAAAAAAAATAAAGAAACAAGAGCTAGTTTCTCCTCCTTTTACTCACTCCATGTACTTGGTTAGTTTAAGCTTATAACTCTGGGCCACTCTTCCTCCTGTGTGCAAGGGGGAGATGTGCAGTGTAGTAAAAATTTATTTCCCACCTCCTACTATTTACTCATAGGCATACACAGCTGCCTACAGCAGCTACTCCACAGAAAGTGTGTGACTTCCTTTGCAGAGGTGGAGGAGGTGACTTACTCTAGTTATTCCAATTTACATGTTAGCACTTGCTTAAGATGTTCCAGGAGCACAAGCTGGTCCTTTTCCTCACCGTATCTGTGTGTCTGTATGGAATAGATGCCTTAACAGAAAGGCAGCTCTCATAAAATTATCTTCCAAGGAATAAAGAATGGAAATTGTAATATATACTGTGCATAAATGAAAGATAAAGGAAGAAAAAAAAGACCCAAACCAAAATCCAACTTGTATCTTTAGTTCAGTTGGCTTTTGGTGAGAATGGGACTAGGTACAGTATCATAACAAATGATTTGGTGTGATTAATTGCAGTTATATTTGTAATACCTCCAGTTGCTTTCACAGGGCTGCTACTAAAGAAATCTTTCAGTTGACAGCAAAGTGATTGGTTAATGGCAGACGTGGGGAATAATTGACAACTCAGGCAAAACATCTGGGGATGAAAAATATTTTGTCAAAGAGCTAAAACCCTTGTGTTGAGAAAATGCATTTTTTTCCCTCTGATCCCTTCTGTCAACAAAATACTTTTCATCAGAAACATCAAAGCCATTTCATCTGAAAATTTCATTTTTGAATCCCTTTATCTATTCTGTTGACAAAAATTTCTGTCAACTGGCTCAAACCATTGTATTAACAAATTTCTTTTTGTCAATCATGATTTGTTCTTTTGGCAAATGCATTCTATAATACTCTGCTTCATTCTGTGGAGAGAATATATAAGTCAGACTCCATCTTAAATTTTTAGGGAATGGAAGTTAAAAGTAAATGTAGTGTCACAACTGCTTATCTGATAAATTTATCTACTGATTAGGCTTATTTTAAATATATTCAGTTGAATTAAAGTTTCTGCTGAATAATGCACAAGCTGAAGTAAGGAAGTTGTAGGTGTAATAAAATCACAATTCTCAATACTTTCTTTACAGAATCTGCTAATCACAGCTTTCAGGCTCACAAGAAAGATGATCTCTAATGAGCTGTATTTTAACTAGTTTCTAGATGTTGATGAACTGGAGGTTTATTGTAACAACACTACTTATAATAAACTACTGAAATAGAAAACAATATTGTAGCCACCCCTAATGTATTCCATGTTAATTTAGTATTAACCAGTATAGTATACAAATGAATTACTAGTTCCTTAAACAAAGGATATATCTGTTTAAAAGCAGAATCCTGATGATAAGAAAAGAATAAATAAAAGCTTTAAGTGTAAAATACCAGTAATGTACATTAAAAAAATTATTAGTCTTTCAACTATTCCTTCTACAAATGGAAAAAAAAAAGATTAATCAATCACTGGGATGTGCATAGGCCAGCTGACCTTTCCAAAATCAAGTGTCCCCAAAGTAGTCATTACATTGATGTTTCTTAATTAATTTTTGCAAATGTAAATTGAAAAATCTTTTAAAATTGGTCAATCTAAATTTTCCTTGAGACTAAACATTACTGTGAGGGGGGGGACTCTTTCCAGTCTCAACTCAGGCTATTCTTTTTAAGGAGTAAACTGTGTTCAGTACTATTTCTGCTTGCTTAAATATTTTTTGCTGTTGTGCAGGTTTGGAGGGACTTTAAGTCTTACAACAGTGTGTTGTTGGTGGGTTTTTTTGGTTGGTTGGTGTTTTGTTTTGTTTATTTGTTTGTTTTAATGTTTGTTTGGTTTTTTCCTTGCTGTGTGCTTCCTGTGTTCTGGATCTTTTCTCCCTGGATTTAATTTCGCACTTTAACGTCAATTTCATCTCTGAATAAAGATGCCCTTTATCTACAAAGGGGCTACAAAGCAGTCACTTTCTATAAAGGCTGCAGTATGCAATCGAGCTGACAGGTCATCACTTATTAGCATCTTTCATTAGAATGTTGGGAATTTGGCATGTCATTTTACTGAAAATACTGTATGATTGATTGATTGACACTGATCAAAATTTGTTTCTTCATCTACTGTTGCACCAAATACTGAGACTAATGAGTTGCATGTAACGTCCATAATTCCTGGAAAAATATGGAGCAGCCAGTCAAGGGAGTATTTTGCTCAACATTATTTCAGATACTTTAAGAAGACAATCCTAAATTCTTGGAGAATAAGACTTGTTAAGGCTAAATTTTACCTCCAGAAATGTTAGCCCTTGTTAGAATACAAAAGCTACAAGAGAAAAAGGCAATTATTTCTCTCCTGTGTAACAACAAATCAGAGAAAGCCAGGACAACAACTGGTACATCTGACAATTATAGCTTCAAGAGAAACATTGGTTTTGAGAAATATGTAAACAGTATAGGTATCCTTGACTCGTTTAGCACTAAAGGAGTTTTACTCTCTTTTCTTAACCTAGGAAACCTGTATTGGTCACAGCTGCCCTAATCACAGAGGAAACTGCTAGGAAGAACAATTGGACATAGGGGAAAAGTGTGGTTCCTCGAATAGAAAACTTGATTCTGGAAAAAACCCTTTTACTCCAGGGAGTGCACTTACCTTTACTGGAAGTTGAACCTTGTTGGAGTTGTCCTAGACAAGCTCAACACCAGGTTTGTGTGCATAAGGAGTTTGGGCTGTTCATTGGCTGTACAGACACCAGTCTGACTTTGAATGTGTGAGTAACCTCAGAAGTCAAGGGAACTACAGAGGAACTTTTTCCCTGATGGGGACCAATTTAATTAAGAGGAATGAAAAGAATGAATCTGTTCTATGGATTTTTCCAGTGGTTGTTCAGTGGAGGCTGATTTCACTAGGATCTGATTACAATTTAAAGTGTTAGTACAAAGGAAGGACAATGCTGTGTAGAGAAGATTTTTTTACGTAGAAAGTAAAAGAGCAAAATTTGATATTTTACTGCTTTTTTCAAAGGTCATAAATATTTTACTGTTTTGCTTGATGAAGGCAATAATCACCTGTGTTCTCTACAGTCTAAAGTCTCTCTTCCCTCACCTCCCTTTCTTCCTTCCCACTGACATGAAATAAGAGAGGCAAATGTGAAGAGGGTGTTTAATGAGTTTGTTGCTGAAGGAGAAAGGTTGTGCTCTAGCACATCTTTTTAATTTACTAAGGTCCAAGCCTCTTATTGAGGTTGGTGGGATTCAGTCACTGATCCTACGAGAAGAAAAAGGAAAAGTGGCTTGGAATTAGAATATGTTCCAGGAACAGTTTTCAGTGAGTCTTTTGGAAATGTGTAAGTCTTCTCCTTGGAGACGTAATTTGCATGCTATTTTTATTAATATAAACTTGCTGGCTTCCCCCATTCTCACAGTATAAAACAGTAGTGCTGAGGGGTGGAATTAGTGTTCCTTCAATCCACTTTGCCTGGGCAGGAAGAATGAAATAAATATTGCAATTTCTTCATAACATGAGTGTGCAGAAGTAAAGATTTGGTGCATAGCTTGAAATAACCAAATGAATAGCTCTACTTGACGCAGCCATATCAGCTGGGCTGCAGTAAGAAATTATTACTCCTCATGAAAAGCATTTTCAGTTTTATCATGGCACAATAGGGGAACATGGTGGAGAGGACTGGGCACTGTAGACTTGGATTTGCCATTTTCCTTGGGAAAGGAACTTACTTTGTTTCCTTGTCTGTAGTATAAAATATATTTGCTCTTCCTTGTGAAGTGCTGGCATACCCATAGTATCACAGAATAATACACTGTTACAGAAACCACACATCATAAGAGTTAAATCACAATGGAAAGCTTGTCTTAAGTTTATATTTATTTTAGTTTCTCCTGTAAACAGGGTGAACTATGTTCTGTACCCCCAATATGTTAATTTCTTTTGTTCTGCTGATTCAGTTTGGCCATAGTACAGCTGAAGGAGAAGGTTCTGCACTGTTTGTTAATACTATACATTTTAAATTATATGTTAATTTTTGAAGCTTTTAGCTTTTTGCTGCAGCATTAACAGTAGGATAAAAAAGTGCCACAATATGTTTGCTATTTGTCCCTGCAATGACCCTGATTGTACTTAAGAACTTAAAAATCCTCGAGAGAATAACTCTATCTACATCAATTGTCATGATTCCCTAAAACCAGCCAGATAGAAAATACAGCCTGCACTACCTGTGAATACATGCATCATTTTGTCCTTCATGATATATTAGTGGTGTCAAGTGCTGATGAGATCATAGTTGATAGTGGTTGATGATATAGGCTGAATGGGTGGTGAGTTAAAGCTTTTTTAAATCCATCTGTTCCAGAATTCACTCAACTGGATTCAAATCCCCCTTCCATCTTTTGTCAGCTGATGTAAAATCGGGAACATCTCTACTGAAGGCAAGTCAGTTATGTTGTGTCAAAGAGGTGAAGGTAGGAAAAAATGATTAATTCCTACTTCTAGTCTTGTTTGATTAAAGCAAGCTCTGTCACAGAAGCCCATGGAGCTTTATCTGCTAAAAACTCTCAGATCAGAAGCAATTACATGCTGACCAATTGCTATAAACATTGTGGATTTTTGTTTTTCACTGAGGTTATTATATACACTTTCCTGAAACCCTTGGTCTTCCTCTTTCTTGAAAATATTGCCTTTTAGTGTGAGTAAAAGCAGGATTTGCTTCTATTCTTGAATTATGTTTGTCAAGCATCAAGCAATACATTGCATTTTGGTCAGGTATAATCTAATCATAGAATCATAGAATATCTCAGCTGGGAAGGGATCCATAAGGATCATTGCTACAGGTCTCCAAACAATTTGAACTTGGCTATTTGACTTAATTATTTATTTCTTTATTATAGCAAATATTAAAATCTGCAAACTGCTAGGTAAGCGCTGAGTGCTGCCAGAATTTTGTTGTGTAGTACACCATTTTCTCATCTTTTATGCATATTTATATAGTCTAGCTGGTTCCTGTGGTGCTGATCTGGGGATCTCAGTCTATTTCCTTTGATTGTGATGCTGGGATGAAACAATGTCAATGGAAATGAGGGGATTATTTAGAAGGAGCTCTATATCTGTCCATATTCATTAGTATGTCCTAACTTGTATCGGGCCCCACAGAGCATTTTGCACTGTGACTTTTATTCTTATTTGGTATTTAAATCTCCTTGATCAATAGCATGTTACATTGTAGTTTTCTGCTTGTTGTGACAGTTTTCTGTACTCAGTCTGTCTCTCCAACACACAGCATATGTGCATACATACTCCTAAGAAGAAATCATCATTCATCCCTCTCCATAGCGTGCATATTGCCCAATTTTACGTAGACAGAGATGGCGTTCTACGGATTCTCAGTTAAGTTTTGGATAAAACTGATGGCTGTGCCATTTGAACTAATTGCATAAGTAAGGTCAGCGCTAGAACTTAAACTGCCTTAAAATGTAAGCATCTGACAGCCCTTGGTCATTGAAATCAATGTGAAATGTACTGTAATTTGGTTTATTTAGATACCACTTATTTGCTTATATTTGTGGTCGTATTAGGCACTCTACTAGTGGGATTAGCAACTGCTCTCTGCATTCCAAGCAGCCATAGAGGGTTTGTATGAAAAAATAAGAATACAACTGAGCAAATCATATATTGAATAATACAAGGCTGAAATACTGTGCTTTCTCTTACTTTATTTGAATATTTATGCAACATATAAACATTAGTGTTTCAATGTTGTTCATTTCCAGCTTAAATAAGATTCTCTTCCTGAGAATGAAAAATAGTTTAGCAAGAGCTCTCCTTTATGTACAGTGGACTTGATGGCTAAAGCAAGGAACAAATCACAGTATCATCAGAAATATGTTTTACAGTGTAAGCTATGAAAGAGACAAAATCCATTCTCTGACTTGCTGATACTGCCAGGCTGTCCCAGTTGCTCAAGACAGAGAATGGATAAAAAGCATTTGGGGGGTTGTGAAGCTGCATTAGTCATTGCATCACGGGAACATCTTCATTGTATGCAATACAAGACTTGGGGACAGGATCTTTTAATCTGTTAAATTCCTTTTGCCTTTGTCCTTATGCAGCTTTCCAAGTTCTGCTGCCTTGCACTCTTTTTTCCCAACTGTCTTTCTATGTTGGCTTAGTTTGTGCTTGGACCAGATTTGAGTATTGCAGTGAGTCTGATTGTTTCACTTCTGTGAACCTATTTCTGCTCTATTATGTTAGTATCCTGTTTTTGCTGAGCAAAGCAGCACAGCAGGTTCAGCAGCTGCCAGTGGTAGAGAACATGCCAGACCAAACCAAGAGCAGCTGTTTCTCTTTATCCTAGGTTTGAAATGGGTTCAGTGTCAATTTTTTATGTCTTTCTTGATATTTTTCCTTCCTAGCCAAGAATATCTGTAAGACATAATGAATAACTGAGACTTGAATGTGACACAGGTCAGTGGACAATCATGTTTTCGCTGACTTCTAGAGAGGATGAAGGCACTATTGAGTCAGGCCAAACTCCCTGTTGAAGTGTGCCACAAAATGTTTTGTTCAGCTGATGTAATACTGTAGATAAACCAAACCAAGGAGGCAGATAGACTTGAGCTAACATGGGCAAACCAGGCATCTTCCTCCTGTTGGAGGTTATAAAATCCTATGTTTCCTCCTGCTGACAAGAAGTGTGTGAGCTCCTGTCTGATTTAGGTGTTTGTGATATATATGCTCAAAGTAGAGAGGAAAGTTGCCTCAGACTTTCCAGATTTTCTGACTTTGAGCATTAGGCTCTCCTTTGGTGCATTTAAAGAGAGATTGATGACCTTTTTACCCACTGGAGTATTCTAATGGGTTTAAATGAGCTCCATTTAATTGGTTTAAATTATTTTAAGTGTCTAATTTTACTATTCAGTGTCTTAAGATGCCTGTCATAATAGCTGCTATAAATATACTTATTGACTTTCAATAAATACTTTCCTATGCTAACTCATCAGCCATCTAAGTGTTGCCTAATACTGGATGGGGAATGTGTCTGTTGACTTGAGGCTTCCTCTTGAGGTCAGTGAGTCCTTCTGTTAGCTAGAACAACTAGATCAGGATCACAAGACTTTGGGGGCAAGGGTTGTCCTGTAGAATGTAAAATCTAAATGTAAAACATTCAAAAATTAACAAACTAAAATGTAAAACAGTCTTTCATGTTTTAGATGAATATGGGCTAATACTGCTGAACAGTTTCCTCTTTGCATTCCACTATCTGCCTGTGCAGAAGTAATTGATAAGAAGACATATGTCAGATACCAAAGCAACACAAGGCTTGGCTGATGCCTGTGGGGATTGGCCTACCTCCCTTGAGCCTCAAGAGGGTCTGTTTGGTCTCAATGGCTCTATGGGCTGAGCGGGGATGGATTTACTTCTGCTTCTCTGGAGTTAGCAAGACTTTCTCTTTGGGTGAGGAAGGGGACTTTGTACATGAGCTTATTTTGACTTCAACCTTGCAGCAATTCTCCCATTTTGAATGCTTTTTAAATTGCCATCTGTTTTCTGTTTGTTTATTTTAAAGCTCTCACATTTTCCCCCCCGCATTCCCTTCTGGGTAAGTGTGCTAAAATGAGGAGTTTGTGTGCTGCAGTCTCCTCTCTTCGAGCGAAATACCTAATTGCCACTAGTGACACACAAAGACAACGTGTGAGAGTGAGGAATTCTACAGAAATATCGTAGACCTGCTGTTAAGTACAAGGCAGCAAAGCTTTGGAGTCAGAAATTACTTTTCCACAAACTGGTGTGCTCTCCACAGTTCTATCTGCTGCTGACTAGAAAATACACCACTAAGGTACATTTCTTACGTCCAGAGGTACTGCAGGCTTGTTAAGTGGGGATTTTTAATTATTTTTTTCGTTGTATTTGCACAGTAATATTGGCATTGCCAATTAGCTGTATTATTACAGTATATCTCCCTTGTGTATAGTTATTTTTAAACTTAAATCACCTCTAACCCATTACTAGCTAAGTGAGAATGAGGCTCTTTTGTATTGAATAGGGATGCTTACAAATGAAGAGTCAGTTTCATTTCTTTACAGAGTATTTTTATATTGTTTCTTCAACTTTCATACAGCTTCCCTATGTCAAAAAGACATAAAGAAATTCTCTTATATTCCAGTTATATTTCCAAAGTGACATCCATAGGCTTATAGCCATAATCCATCTGAAAATACATGTTGCTTAGTGTAAGAATAGGATATGTATTTTACAACTAAATTTCAGCATTTTGTTGGCTTTTGTCTGTCTTTACCTACCACGTTAATGTGAAGCTGAATCTGGAGCTGAAAAGCAAAATAAAGTATTGCTCAGCTGAGGTTTCCCTGAGGTGAAATGACCTGGAGATTAGGTTGAGATAAAGCCACATTTTGGTTGATGAAAGTATTCTTCATTACACAGGGATGTTTGTCTGCAGTGATATGAGTTACACTAGATTACTATTACTGTTCATGGACAAAAGAATTTTTTTTCATCATAATCTATTTCATCTCCCTGAGTCTTTCACTTTAGCACTAAAATAGCTGCTGCTGAATTTCTTGGTATTTGTGAAAATTCGTAGCTGATGGATCATTCCAGTGACTTTGGACAAACTACAGCATTGCTATTTTACCATCTCACTCGCTGTGTCCTTCTTGCAATTTCAAGCATGCCTTGACGAATTTACATTCTGTACTTGCTTGATCAGTGTCATTGAAGCTTCAGTGTAGCTGGTGAAGTTGCACATGGACATTCAGGTTTAGTTCAGTGTTTAAAAAAGAAAAAAGAAACGACTTCAAGAGCTTTCTAGGAAAAGCACTTTCCTCCATCTTAAGAGAGTTCTTAAACCAGTTTTCAGGTTTTGTGCCTGTTCACTTATCACACTTCTACTTTTAAATTTAAATTGAAAAAAAAAATTGATTATTAACATTATTTAGAAAAATATTTAAGGAATCTGCTGTCAATACAAGACAATAGAATAAAAGAGAATTGATTCATGAATGGAGACTGCTACTATAAAAAGACATACTGTACATGACAGTGATAATTCATATGACAAGAATGAACAGTATAAGCAATAGCTAAATGCATTCAACATGAGGATTTTGGAGAAAACTCACCATTGGTCAATGAAAAAAAAAAAACAAACAACAAAACAAGCACGAACCAACCCCAAAATAAACTAAAAACCCCCCAAAAATGAAACCTATTAATTTCTGTGTGGCAAAGATATGGCAAAACTAAACACTTTAAAAAAATCTGTTGAAAGGATATCTACATCTGATCTACATCTGATCTGGTATCTTCTCCAGGAAGGAGAATATACACTGCTCCAATATTTTAGATTTTTTTTTCACTCTCTGATTACATCATACCCCCAGGTTGTTGATATTCCCTCACAACGATGTATAAAAATGTGTATACTTTATACTATACATATACCTGATTATCTTATCATTACCTGAGACAGTAATAGCAGAATTACTACTGCAAATTAATCTATTTTAAACCCCTGATTTGTATGATTTTCTAAATGGTGTTTGAACTCTCAGAAGCTACAAAAAATCTAGGGTTTTTTTTGGTTTTTTCGTTTGTTTGTTTGTTTGTTTGTGGGTTTTTTTTGTGTGTGGTGTGTTTTTCTGGGGTTTTTTTACAATTATATGCAAATAGTTAACAGAACGTCATTTAAAATATATTTATATCCTCAGCGATCATTTTGCTCTTGTAATTCTACATACAGACATTTTATTGGTGAAATGATAAATGATTACCAGCCAAGAAAAGAATACTTATTGTTTTCTCACATCTGATTTCACTCTGGATATTCTGGAGCATACTACATAATCAAGTGTTATTTCCTAGGAACATTTCCTGGTTTTGCTGACCAGTTGTGGTGGTTTGAACAGTAAATCTTTTTCAGAAGGGTTAATAGTATGTTATTTTTTTCAGTTTCTAGATTAGATCCGATCTCAGCTACAATCCAGCATAAATATTTGAGACTACATGGAAGTACAGTTTACCATAAATCTGGTAAACCTATTCCTCCCATTTTCTTCAAGGCTTACCATGATTTATTTTTGTTCCCTGGTTCATTCCAACTTCGTATGGATCTTGAAATATATTAACCTATTCCCTTTCTTGTCCTTAGATGATTCTTGTTGAAGATGCTCATAGAATAAACATGTTATAAGACTTGTTGATGTAAATGAAAATGCTCTTACTCCAGTCAGTACTTGCAGTAGGACCTGGCTTGAGGGGACAAATGTGACTCTGCACTAAAGCACAAAGTGATGGAGGTCAGGGGGATGTTCAGACATTGCAACATCGTGAAATCATGCTGGGGGCTGGCTGGGGGTGCAGTTCTCTAGTTCCCTTTCTATACATCAGAGAGAGGGAGAGGTCTCCAACAAGCACGGCACACTGGATTGTGTGGTGTTCTGTGAAAGGTCTCACAGGTCCAGTCCCCACCTCTGCCCCTCCCATGGGGCTGTAAAAAAAAAATTAAAGTACCTCTTAAGATTTGCTTTAATAACGCTTGATAGAAATAGTCCCCTGTATGGTTCCCTGGTCACAGGAGGGGATGGGAATTGGCTACTGCATAGGCAACTGTAGCCAAAGGAAATTGAGCAGACATGCCAAATATTCCAGTCTGGCAATTCAGTTTCATTCTACTTTTTCTTCATTAAAATGTAGGTTCACACTACCCATTCTACCCACTCCTTAGAATGATCTCACTTTGGAAAGGGCAGATTCAAGTTCATAAAAATGGCAACGTAAAAATATACTTTTAAAATCGTTCAGTTGTCTTTTTCTGTAAAGCATTGCATTTCCATTGAATTTGATTTGTGAGATCATTCTTTCCTGGCTGTTGCTAGGACAACAAAAGCAGTATCGTACTTCAGTACAAATAGTACATTGTATCTATTAGCCTTCAGAAGTACTGCTAACATAATCAATATCAAATACATTGAATATGTTAGATTTTTAAATTACATTTACAGTGGAAAAAAGATTTATTTTCAGTGTACTTTAGCATCTGCATGGCTCTGTATTGATTTTTATTTCAACTCTCATGTTCTGGTATCTGGCTTGGCCATTATATTGGTAATCCCCCTGGAAATCCAGCTTTTCTGTGTAAGAGGAGTCACGCTAAATAGACATAACTAATGACTTAGAAGAACAGTTACTATTTCACTTCATTTGGAAATCCAAAAGGTTTGGAAGACATTCTCTTGTAGCTGTTTAAACCTTCTCCAAGATGTGATTTGAATGAAATGGTTCTGGTCCTGCAAAAATGACTGCAAGTGAATCTGCCAGGGACCAGGAGCTTCCCATGGCGTGCCTTGCAAAAACAGGTTCTGCTGATCTCACTGGGAGTTTGAGATCACCCAGCATCCAGCTGGATGGGAGGGAATTACAGAGAGGCTCTGTAATTTGAGAGTTTGAACTCTTTCAGATACAGTAAATAATTAAGAAAGCTCTTGAAAACACACTGACAGTATCCAAACCCAGGTGCTTTGAAAACTGTTTAAATTCAGGTGCCACTCAGGTTAGGCAGCCTAGCAGTAATTCTGTTTTTGCAGTATTATTGTATCATAACCATCATGTCATCATGGTTGAGTTAACAACTAGACTGAGTGGCAGGTGGTAGTTTTATGTCCCTTAATTGTATCTTCTAGGATTTAAAAGCAATTGACAGTTATATACGATAGAATGCTAATCCACGTGAAAATGAAATTACTCCATACTCCGTTTTTACTTTTTTGGAATGGTAAATAACCATGCTACTTCTGCGTAGCTTGGACATAGCATCCTACTGTATCATAGGCAGTGTTGTTACCCTACTGCTCTCATAGCTAAATACATTATAGAGACATCACTGGCTCAGATGCAGAGAAAATTTTAAACACCTGCTTAAAACTATAATAGGGGAAGGGCGGTGTTAGTTTTGGGATTTTTTTTAAATCCATGAAGGAGGAAACAGAAGTTTTACAGTTTTGGGTTTTCTTGGTCAGGTGTTGAGATGCTGATTACCCTAAACTTTTACTGAATGCATTGGGAATTGTCTCAGCGTGTATCAGGATCAAGCCATGAAATCATTACGTAAAATACTTTAATTGAAAGTGTTGTCTTTGCTTCTCAAAGAAACCTAAATGCTATTAAAATTTGGGGGAATGTGGGCATCTAGCTTCTTTTCACTCTGTTCAAGATCTCGGCCAATATTCTCTAAATAAATTAGAATTTTACTTGTTTCTGACCAAAATAATAATTTTTCCATTTCTCAATGATTATATAATAGTAATTTCTCTGCTTTTGTGTGCTAGTGTGCCCAGGCCAATAATGGATTCTTTGATGCAGCTGTCTTGAATTCCATTTACTATGTTTTTGGCCGTAGTTTTAGTTCTTTGCAGAACACAGTGTAGGGAACCTATCTTAAATTTTTATTCTGATAATGTACATTATTTTTGTAGAGAGGAGACACCTTTTTTGTTTGCACCTAGTTTGACCTTCATTTTAATCCCTAGTTTTCCAGTAAGACTGAAGATAAGAAAGTCTGATTTAAACCTTTTTTTTTTCTCCTAGTGTTGCATTGTCATCTAGCAGAAGAACTACTGAGAACATTATGTTCTGTTGTTTGACTTAAAAAACCCAGCAAACAAATAACCCCCTGTCAAGTTCATAGAAGTTCATAATGACTCATAAGAATCCTTGTGGAAAACAACCAGGTAGATTTTTATGAAGATATCCAGTGGGATTTTATTTTTCTGGAGGCTTGATGTCTCCAGAGTGTGTGTGAAATGTGTTTAAAATAGACTCATAACTATGTTTGCTTCATCACTGATGAAACTCAGGTGTTTTTTCATTACAGACTTGCACAGGTTGAAATAAGAACTCTATATGTGAGTATATGTAACTTTGTATTACAATGCTGGTTAATTTAAATATAAATCTAAACATGAATTGTTCTGCTTTCTGCTGAATGAAATTTCTTCCCCTATATTGTTGCAATTTATTGTTATTTCAATCTTATTGAACCTTTTGAGCTCTTTTCAAGTTTTGAAGCCAGGTGAAATTCACGAACCTTTTTTCTTTGCATAGATATTACTTTGTATTACTTGTGCAGTCAGTTCATTTTTTCTCTGATGTCCTTGTTAAGGAAAGACATGTGTAAGTATCATCTCTATATAAAGCTGGATTGGCATGAGGAAGAAGAAATTAGATTCTCCCATTGATCTATTTTTAACATATTCTCTCTGGTTTCCATTCTATTTGCTCTCTAATGCATTTTGCTTCCTGGTCCTTCGTTTGAGTTTATCTTTACTTGCATTCTGCTCTTTAAAAATTTTTGAATTGAAGAACAGTTTCTGAATCTACAGTTTGAAATCACTCTTGTCTAGTGCATTTTGTGGGGATTCAGGAACATGGGAATACCGTCAAATGCTGAAGCTGCTTTGGCTTTGTCTAAGTACAGGAGGCACTGGCAGGGGTTTCTGGTGGCAGCAAGTGGATCTAAGACACAACAATGCTCCAGAGACCTTATTTGTTTCATGCCTACGGACAGATGAAGTAGACGTTTTAAATTCTTCAGGAGCTATGACTGCAGGCATTAAGAGGATCTAGCATTGTCCTATAATAAAATAATATGCTGTTTCTTTCCTGGATAGCACAGAAATAGTGGCTATTGTGTTGTTCAGCTCAGCATTTTATTGGGTGCAAGTCTTCAGCTGGCATAAACCAGGTTTGTTCTTCCAACTTTTAACCAGACTCAGGAATGGAACCAAATATAACATGGTTATTAACACTCCTGCTCTGGGGGAGGTAGTGTAAATCACTATGATTCTGCAGCTGGTTTCATGGAACAAATTTGCACCATTTTTTATGGCAATAGATCGAAAACCAGGGAAGTATTGAAATAAATCTTATCAAGCCAGATGACAATCTAACTTTGAGTGTTCAGAAAGGGTGGCTTTCTAGCTAAGTCTTTGTTTTGGATTTTATTTTTTTTTCTTTAAAGGTATATCCTTAACTGTACACCTTAAAGTATTTACAGTAGCAATTGGGACAATAGTAGCTATACTTTGATTTTTACAGTCAGAACATCTCTACTTGCTCTGCATTATAGAGCATAAAAAGATTTGTAACAATGAGTGGTGTTATTTGAGCATTTCTTGTGAAATCATTTGAGCTGGTCTTCCATTGATAGAGTCAAATCTGGCATGAAATTAAATCCAATTCAAGAACCTCATGAATAGCAAGAGAATGTCTGGCCACTAAAGTCCTCGCAATTACCTTGTGGTCTTTATAGGATGGGTGTCCTGAAAACCAAAGTGACAAATCTGTCTGCGTTTGAGTGGTCATCTATGCCTCAGTAAGCAGACTTTAAAGACAGGTTCTAAAAGCCAGAGGCACTCAGATAGACTCCATTAGAAAACCATTCCATTTCCCTTCATGGTCGGAAGATTTAGTATCTTAGGGGCTTTTGCTCCCCAGTCAATAGTAGTGTTTGATAAAGGGGAGGGAGAAAAAAAAGGGGGTGGGGGGGGGAAGCAACTTGGATTCCCAGTACAAAGACTCTGTATGTAATATATTTAACTGTCAGGAACCTTTTCGTGTGAGTAATGTGCAAGCTCTCAAGTAAGAGAACTGAAGTTGTCAAGAGTTCTTGTGGTGAGGGTGTTGTAAGAGATGCATCCGTGACAGGAGGTATTGTCAGGGTCTCCAAACTACATTTCCTTAAATTTGTGTGACTGTTGGTTTATTTATATTTCATTTTTATGCTGCTTTTAATTTTGTTTCCTGGATTTTTGAAACACAAGAACAGAAGAACCTATTCCAAGACCTGGACAAAATGTGATGTTCCTGTGGACAGATGGTAGGATCCCACAGAAATCTGGGGACCACCAGTGGAAATATGGTATTCATGTAAATAGATGCAAGGCAAAGGGAGTGAGGATCCTCACCCTGTACTGTCGCAAAATCCCCCAGATGCATCAGTTACTGTCGTGGCCAAATTCAATCCCTTTTTTTTCTTCATTTGTGTTTATTCTCCAAATGCAGAACATAACACTGCTGAGGTCCTCTGGCCTTTAATTTTCACTGTGAGATTGGAATTTGGCAGATAAAATATCACACTTCATCCTACTGTGTGCATTTTTTTCCAAAAGCTGTTCTGGGCACATAGCAAACCCTTTCTGTACAGAAGGTTTCTTCTTTAATCCTCTGTATGACCACATCCCTTCCCAGACCTCTGTGAGCCTGAAGGCTGCTATTTAGGGCTATCCTCTTTGGTAATGCAGCAATATAAATGCTTCTAATACCTGAGATAAATGCATCACTCCAAATTTCAATATCTCAAAAAGACCCTGGTATTCTGTATGTGGACACTCGTTGCTGAAGTCTGACATTGGGTCTTGTGCTCTGCACTGTGAATAATGCAGACAAAATAGTCTCCAGGTGCTTTGCTGGCTTTGCTCAGATTCAGCCTGTGGAGCCGTGTTTCAGTCTTGATGCAAACTGCATTATAAACACTCTTTGCTTCTGCTGACAGCAGAGAAACCACTCTGGGATAAACACTGGCATTAGCGCAAAATGTCTCTAAAGAATTCAAGTATTTCATCAAAAGATTTATCTTTTGGTTTCTGTGGTTGTTTAAGGCTGTGCAGTGACCCATAGGCAGAAGCTCTGTGATGGATAGTCCATCAGTATTTCATATCACCGCCGCAGCCACCCTCTAGAAAGGGAGACTGGAATTAAAAGGTTAATATTTGTTAAAAGCTGACACTTTTGTAGTCTCAAAGTTCCAGTTCCTGAGGGGGAAGAAAAAATTTGATTTACAGGATATATTTTTAGAGTTGTGACTTGAAAAGCATATTTTATTTGCTTTGTTTGCTATCTGAAAAATCTCAGTCCAGGAGAGAGTTGGTATTACTCTAAGCCAACCATGTTCCATTGAAGTCAAGGCAATATTTTAGCTCTTCAGCTGCAAGCCTGTCCCTTAATCCTTAATTAGTTAATGACTGAGATTAGATAGGCTGGTAAATAATTGCAAGGGAGGTAGAAGCACAGTTTATATTTGTACTTCAGTCAATGTCTTCATTAATGTGTTAATTTATTGCTGTTGGCCCTACAGCTAAACCTGTGTATGATCTTATACAAGCACTGAAATTGCCTGAGAGAAAATGAAACCAGAAAGTGGTCCCTAACCAGGTAATAACTTCACTTCCACAGTTCAAGTCCTCATGAAGAACTCAGTCCTCACACTTCCCAACTAGTTAAACAGGGTCCTTCTGAAACACAGAGAAAATAAATTCCCAGCCAGCCTAATTTTATTGAAATCAATGAAATACTTGCAGCAGAATAATTTTCTCTATTTTAAAATTATGCTTTGTATTCCAGATCCCTTTTTCATTTGATATAGTGAAAAGTGCAAGATAATTCCTTCCGCTGATTTAAGCATGAGTCTACTATTGCTTCTTGTTAAATTCTTGGTAGCTTTTGTTCAGCCTAATATAATTATTCTTTACACTCTATTGGTACATAATATTTATTAGCAACTGCATTTTGTAATATGAACATCCATCTTGATCATATTTGTAAATCAAAGCCCATAAAATACAATATTATTATAGCAGTATCAAGATTAGAATCACACCCTATATGTGTCAGTAATGTTTCATTAGAGACCAGAGGTTGTGAGTAGTATTTTTCAGTGGCAACTTGTGTGACACAGTGGGATTATGTTTTCAAGAATTCTTATGATGGACTTTGTATAGAATGATATTAATATGCTTCATTATTATATTACTGCTTAAGACTACTGACAATATTTAGAATTCTCAAATAAATTTGTGTATGATTTTCTTATTGGAAAATTTATTGCAGTATTACACTGATTTCTTTTTTCTATTATATATAAAGCATAAAAATTTAATCATACTTGATTAATGCTTGATTGATTAACACATAATTAAATACGTGTTAAAATAGAGCATTATGGGATTATGTTGTTTAAAAATACAGATGATTATAAAGTACACTTATTTCTATGAAAATATACCTAATGAACAAAAGAAAAGTATGAAAAATGCTTGTTATATGTGTTGTTAAATCAAACAATTTAGCAGAGATGGACTGGGTTCTGCAACCTCTTTTGCAAATCCCTTTTTTATTATTCCTTGACTAACCCCACTGATTTCAATAAAGATCACTTGGAAGTTAAGTTTGAAAGTGTAAAAAAGGGTACCAGAACCTTTCTCAGGGGGAAGTGGTAACTACTCTTACAAGAAGTAATTCTATGTTTCATGAGATTTACTACATATTATTCTTTATTTCTTCCTGTTCATACTCTCCTTCTCTCCAATAGAAAGGTCACTGTCTCTCATTTTGATTTGATTCCAGGGAGGTTGAGAGAATTGGCAGTCATGTTATGTGGCCAGGAAAAACACAGCATTTCTAGGGTGTCTCAAAACAAAATACACAATCACGTCTATCCCACAAGCTGCAGGTGGTACCATGAACACCAACATTATCATCTCAGTAGAACTGATAGCAGCCAAACCTCACCCTAGAATCATAACTGCTTTTCATCTCACCTGGGCTGGTGCTCTCTTAAAATGTTTTTTTATCTTAAATTACTTCTTTGTCAGAGGGAAGATAAATGGAGGAAGAAAATGGAAAGAATTTGGCAAAAAATACTGGAGCTGAAAAGTTACTGGACCTTGACTGTGAGGTCTCATCGTTTTTCAGCATGAGGCTTTCTGTGGGCACAGGGGGTGCAGAGAGCACTGCTGCTCTCTCCAGAGGAGCCAGGTGCCCAGGAATGCAAAGCTCCACATCAGCTCTGCTCTGTCGAGGCTGTGTCCAAGCTGTGACGTGGGAGACTCACAGGGCACTGTGTCAGGCTGTGTCATTCTGGATTTTATTTGGAGGAGCATTTCATTGCTCTGCGATACTCGGTAGTGGGAGAGGAGTGGGACAACAACCCAACAGCACCACCAACCACCCCAAAGTATTTTAAGGTTCAGCCATAGTCCTTCTTTCCTACAAAAGAAAATTCAAAACCTAAAAGTGGCTGTGAGGATGCTTAGAAACATTCTCTTTTCCCATTACTCTGGGCTCAAAGTTATGTCTCCCCACAATGTTGTAGATAAATAAGGACTTTCACAAATGGCTTCTAATGTTTTGGCATTTCAATTGATATGGTCACAATGAAATTCAGGTTTTCTCTTCTTTAGAGCCACTTCCATATTTTTATATACTGTAGAATTAGATCATCATCTGTCAGCTGAGTTGCAGTAAACTGAGTGAAAAGAATTTCATAGCAATTTAACTGTAACACATGTATCTTAGAGTAAAATTCCTGGAAAGGGTTAAGGGTTGTCACCTGACAAAGATTTGAAATTAATGACACATCCTCTTATTATTCTCTGTGGCTAAGAAAAAGAAGGGAAAAGATAGTGGAATGGGAAAAGATAGGACTTACTGCCCTTTTTGGAGGGGACAGGTTTGGTCCAGTGTTTTCTGTTACACTAATGATTTGTTTGCCAAGGAAAAGGCATAAAGTGGATTGGGACAGGACCTGCTTTCTGGGAGGGTGGGATAGCAGGCACCTACTCTACCCAGGCTTTCCTGGGATGGCTGAAATCCTAGTAGATAATATAGGATAATCCCAGAGTGTGAACCTCATTGGAGGAGATACATCAGCAATAATAATGAGACAGTCCCTAGAAAATATAATTAAAAAAATAGGACGTATTTTGAATTGTAGAAGATTTAAGAGTAAAGAGGTCACAGAAAGTGGAAGATTGTCCCTGAGAGACAAGAGAAAAATGCAGATTTTTACTTCATAATATTCTCTGAACTTAAACTCAGGCACAGACTCTGTAAAGTCCAGTGGGAATAATTTGCAGATTCTTTGCACTTGTCTGATATTTCTCTTTGAAAGATTTTTTTTTTTCAAATTCCTTTCAGAGACATTGCAGAACCAATTCATGTCTCTCCACATCTGTGTGACATTGATTTTCTTCCTTAATGAATTACATGGGATTTCTAGCTGATTCATTCCTGTACTACCATTGTCCCTAGGTTTCTTCTTGAAATTTTGCAAGGGAAAGGCACAATCCACATCTTGATTACAACTGGGGTTAATGCTAGAGACCTGTCACACGTATTTTAATTAGGAGCAAACACAAATTAAATTCCAGGATAAAATACTGTGATACCTTACCATAGGTCTTTAGGGGGTCAATAGTTTCATGCCTTGCCAGAGATGAGCCCTGCTAATGTTAACATTGATTAAAACACTGAGGATAATACTTTTCAGATTATGGTATATGTCATAGTCTTTCTTCTGGCAAGATGATGCATTTAGTTGTTGGCTGCAGAGATAATTACCTTATGGATATTACCTTATGGCTATTATGGAGAATAACTGATTTCTACCATAGGGGTGTGTATCTGTGCACACGGAGCACTGTATATCTTGTTGGTACAGAGAAAGAAATAGGAATTGTTGTGTGTGCCCATAAACATATATGTGAAAAGAGAGAGGCAGATTGATTCTTGCATCAGAAACATTTAGCTATTGACAGAAGCGTGTTGCTTTTACACCAACTGACCTACATGAATGAAACCAGTGCCTAGGGCTCCAAACCAACAGGCATGAAGGTGAAAATGAAGATGTCTAATTGGGGCGATGTGTAACAGAGGATATGGTATCTAGTAAAAGCTGAGAGTAATATTAAATCAATTGCCCTTGAGACATGCTCTGAGAGCTTACAAAATACAGTAGGATAATTTTGTTGCAACAGTTAACGCACATGAGTGTTTAGAACCTGGAAAGACTAGATATTTTTAAGATCTTTGATATATGATTTTTTTTTGTTAATCTGTGTTTGATTCTAGGTTAACTATGAGCTATTGATTCTAATACTAGTTTTATCTTGAAATTTGTACTTTTTGGAAGGTTTACTCTGGTTGAGAGACTGCACACACAAAAGTTTCTTCACTTTTTTCATCTACATCGTATCAAAGATATTGTCTTTCTCTATGTCTTTTATTTGGTTGTCTTATTCTCAAAGTAGCCTGTCTGTCAGAGAAAAAGAAACTACAACAAGACATAGGTGGTAATAGATTCCAGCCAAGACAAAGTCTTCTGGTAGTTCCCCTTATCACACATTATCTTTTTCTCTTCTTAGCCCCAGGTCAGTTCCCACCAAGGAGAGGAGCTGTTCTGTGTGTGCTCCAGTGATCTCTCATCAGTGCAGCACCGAGGCTCCTGCAGGACCCCTGAGCCATGGGCAGCTGCAAAAGACAGGGAGAGTGGGTGTGACCTCACCCTCAAAACCAGACCAAAGCCTTGCTTGGGTATTAGAATAAATGGAAGTGCAGTCTGGAGGGCAGCGACCTTTAGAACACCCCATGGCTGTGAAGATAGATAGGGGATTGAGTGATAATTCTTCCTGGTAATTCCATGCTGGGTTTTTATAGAGCAAAGTCCATTTGTTGAGCACTTATTTAGGGGGTTTGGAGAACTGGCAGATAACTACAGACCTTCAGTGTCAGAGAACCTCCAAAGCAATTAGTGTAAAGCACATCTGTCTCAATTATCTCCTGAGATCATGTGGTATCACATGGGCATATGGGAAAGAAATAATTCTTTCCGAGTTCCTATAAAACATGAGTAGTATTAAGAAAGGACATTCCTTTGACCTAAGAAGGAAATTCTTCTGTAGGTGATGTGAGAGGTTATGCTCATAGGTAATGCTTGCAGCATGGCAATTACAGATGCTTAGGAGCTAATTTATTGAAACTAGTGGAAAAGGGGTCACTTCATTAATCTTATAATGAAAAAATCCTTTAGGGGAAGAGCCGATGAAATTTTCAAATCACGTTTTTTATATTTTACTTAATAAAAAAATTAGTTGCACTTTTGAGACCATGGGGGTGCAGTGAGAGCCAGCTCCTCCCTGGGAGCTGTGGGACCCTTGGGCTGCTGTGACCTGTCCTGCTGCCCCAGCAATGGAGCAGCGCAGGCTGGGGGTAGAGGGGCAGCCCCCAACCCAGACACCAGGCACCCCCATGGGAATGGCACAGGGCCAGGTCAGGGTCAGGCCCAGGGAGGGTAAATAGGGTCAGACACAGCCCCAGATGAGGCAGGTCATGGCTAGGTAATACAGAAAATAATATCATGTATCTTGTGCTTCCAATGATTTGTCAATATCTTTAGCCACTCTAAAAGCTACTCAAGTAGCTTAATAATATTCCATCAGATCTATTACAAAATGTATCTTTTCTTTATTACAACTTCTTCCTGCTGGTACACAGTGTATTTGATAACATCTTATGCCATAGATAAATATATATTTGATCTACTAAATTCTCTTTTCTCTTTACTACCCAGATTTGCAGCTGGTAACATCAAGTGAAGAAAAACTGTCTCATTGCTTACTCTCCCTCTTCAGCTCACACCTAAGGGGAGTAAAGAAAGGTTCATTACAATTCTGCAAGTTTATGAAGCTGAGAGGCAGCACAGTTTATAGATTGATCACAGTTGCAGGTGTAGTGTCTCAGTGATCAATACTGAAACATGTTTCTGGAGGCAGAAATTTGCTGTGCATTTAAACCAAACATACTTCACTGTGTCTTCTGATCTCCAGTAAGAGTTTAGAAAGATATGAACCTCAGAATTATTGCTGAAATGGTCGTAACAGTGCAGAGAGAAAAAAAACAACTGTATCAGGGCATGCATCAGTTGTCAGATACATTTTTCAAATGGAGATTAAAGGATCAGAAGTTCAAATTTCAGGAATCTGCTTAGTTTAATATCAACATATTCTTAAAGCACTTTTTTGTTAATAGCTCTGTGGGGGAAAGGGTTTGGAGGCAAGTTCCTCTTTCTGTAGGTGCAATTTGTTGTTGACAGCTCATATGAACGATTTTGATTCATTAAATACTACACTTTCTTCCTGTGAAGAAAGAAAAGAAAATTCATGTTTCTGTGTCTGTGGGCTACCCTGAGCCTACAGTGATTCATCTAGTTTTTATCAGACCACCAGAGACAATGCTCTATTAGAACCAGTATCTTATAATAGCATTTACAGCTGCCCTTTGCTCAGAGGTTCTTTCATGGTAGATCACAGTATCCTTCTCAAGTAGAAATAATGGTGAGGGAAGAGATCCCTTTTGTTTAGCAGTTACATTCAATAGCTCTGGGGCCGAGCGATGGTGTTTAGTAATCAAAGGAAATGCAGCAGAATGTCTTTACTCTGCTCCCATGGAGCTTCAAACAACCTCCTGCAAAGCCCTGACTGTGGAGAGGAGTAAAGACTAATTTTACTGTTGCAGTCTGAAGAATTAAACTATCAGATGCAACATATTTCTTTTTTTTTTACAAGGAATGATTAAAATTTTTTGCCTTGGCTACTCGCTATCCAAATCAAATCCATTCTGTTTCTATTTTTCATTCCAGAGCAAATACAAATACTGATTTACATGACTCAAACATCTCTTGATGTATCAGCCTGAGTCTTTGCCTTCCTTAAAAACACAGCAATTTATAATTAGGCTTGATTTATGTATGCCAATGAGTCACATGGGTCTGAGAACTAAGGGAGAGCCAATAAAACAAGGTACAAGATGGCTAAGTCATAAATGTTACCTGTTGGCATTTGTTTTGTGTTGGTTTATTTTCCCCACATAATGTGATGTTCTTTCATGTTAATTTGTAGAACAACATTAGACTTTTAGTCATTTCTTGCCTAAATCAAGATTCTTGGCTCGCATGTAGATTCCTTTAGGCTATATAATAGTAGGAAATTTCATGCAGGTGTGTGATTATTCAGCTCATCTGAAGTGCTCTATAAAACCCAGTATCTGTGGCAAATTAAAGGTGGGGAATTTAGATTTTTTTTCTAAGTACTAGAATAAAAAGATACTTCTTGTTATGAAATCACAGATAGAAGAATTTATTGGAAGATGTTTTTGAGACTCTAGAAGACAGTAGAGATGTTTTGGAGGTGAATGAAAAAATCTATACTCTGTGGACATTAAAGTTACAGAGAATAACTCTTTTGAGAAGATGAAAATAATTTTGTGTGTTAAGCCATTTAATTTTTCTTCTTTGAAATATGAAATGTGCCTGAATTTGTTTCATGTAAGTGTAGCATTTAGTTACAGATGAAAAATAAAATCAGGAAAATGTTTCATTTCCAAAGGCTATATACCACAGTTTGGAAATCAGGGAAATACACATGTTGCAGTGAAAAAGACTGAAAATTCCAGCAGTCTGGGTATCCAGCCAGGGTCACTGCTACCAAAACTGGCACATTCAAGGGAAATTTCTCCTAGACAGAGAATTTTTTTTTAATTTTTTTTTTCCTGAGTGAAAGAGTGAGCCTCCAAAGTGGAGCTGTTGGAAATGGCATTGGTTAAAGCTCCTGTTGTAGATGAAATCAGCATATAGGTCTACCTGAACTGAATCCAGTACAGTTAAGGAAGCTATTGCATTGTGTCTAAGAGATCTACAAACTCCATTATTAAAGCAAATAAAACATCTAGCAAAAAGGGGAAAATTTACAGAAGGATTTATGCTACACTTGACCAAGAAAAAATAAATTATTCCCTATCTATCATTACACTGACAATGAGAGTTATTTCCTACATTTTCAACATAAATTTATAGTTCTTTTGATTAGTGCAGGCTTATGCTTCATATTTACCCTGGATTTCATATGTCACATTTCTAATGTATCTTGAAAAAGAGTTAAGTGGTTTAAAATCAGCAGGTGTGGGGAGTCTGATTAAAAGCCTAATTTCAAGTTTTATTTGTTCTGAAATGACTGGTCTGGCCATAGAACTGATGAGCACAATTTTTCACAAATGAACTGCCTAATGCATTGGTGTTTGTGAACCTTCACTGAATGACTGCATTGAACAGTTTGCCTTAAAACTTATTGGATAGCAGCAGTGGTTTTAATTCTATGTACTCTATACTCAATTGACAATTATGAAGCTGCAGATTTTGTTTTCACTTATCACTGAGGTACTATTTGAATTTTGAAATTAAATTATTCTTTAGGTAACTTGGTTCATATTGTAATTTATTCGTAACCACCAGAAATCAACATCTCTAAATGATGCTGAATCCATAATCTGAAATATGTTACAGCAGGAGATTGTCAGTCTTTAGTTGCTGACTTGATTGCATAGGACTGACAAGCAGATGTTACTAGGGAGACATTAGCATCTTAGGTGGTTTTTTTATAAAACTTATTTATGGGTAAACATTCTTCTCTTCATTTCTGAAATATAATACCATTAAAGAAAATTTCGGTTTTTTTCCCCTTATGTTCCCATTATCTGTTTTTGTAAAAAAGTGGGTTGTATTTATTATTGCTGTTATGCAAGATTTGAAGCAAATCTCTGTGTGGTGGTAATACATTCTTTGATCAGATAAATTCTTTTTAGGCTTTATCATAACATATCCACAGTGAAGTCAGGTTCTTTTGCAAATTAAAATACTATGAAAGGATTTTGACAGTTACAGAAGCGAATGATATCTACACTTAGTAACTAGGACACACAAACATTGTGCTGTCCAGATAATCTTACAGTATCATTTCATTACAAAATGTCACATCAGAAATAGCAGTTAGTTTTTTGCATGCTGCTTGTTACCTTTATAGAGCAAATATATTTGCATTTTCCCAGCTTCCTTCATAATGAGAGATTTTTCATAGAGAACATTGTATTTGTGCTGTGCTCTGATTCCCTTATCAAGCACTTGCTGTGTTCCAGATAATTTTAACAAGTGTGAGAGTGTGTAACAGTTAAGGAGTATGGCTGCACAATTCCTTCAGTCCATTTGCTGAGTTCCCAATGATAGCATAAGCTCTGTGTGTAGAATGAAAACCATATTGCAATTTGCACCTGCTGTTAGGATCTCTGTTAATACAGTTTCCTCAGATGAATGACAAGTGGAAGTGATTTTTTTTTTTTAGTTTCACCCTCTTTGCTTTGCTACATAGATGATTGGGCAGATTTAACACCCATGTTTAGAATCTTAGTACTCTACATCTTAATTGTATTCTTCAGCTTGTATAGCATTCTTATGGAAATTATTACTTCTGTCTAAACTATCTCAAAATATATTTAATATTACTTGAGATCTGTGTAGGCTAAATATATACTTAAGACTTGATTTCAGAACTGTAATGCACTTTTTTCCTTAGTAGTTTTATGTAGTCTGCTCAGATACCTACATTCTACACTGACAGTGAAAACAGGCTCCCGAAATCCATCCTACCCATGTACTCTCAAATGTCTCCATGTCCAGAGGTCTGTAAAACTCACAGCAGTCGAGTGCAGGATTTAACAGAGAATGTGAAATTTGAACTAAATTGTATGGGTAATGAGGGGGAAAGAAAATGCTCCCTAAACTGGGAAAAGAAGGGGGAGAGGTATCTTGTTATTTGCTTGCCTGGATGGGATTGCACCTGCATGTGTGTCCATAAATGCTGTTTAACCCCCATTGCTGTACCGCAGAAGAAGCAGAGGATATGTCAGGGAACAGTCCTTCCCAGGACACTGCAGAGCCATGCTCTGCCCTGGGAGGCACAAAGCTGGCACTGACCACAGTGAAGAGAATGAAATGGGTCCCCTTTTGTGCTGGTAACTGTTAAAATTGTCCCTTCTTTAGAGCTTCAGAACCTGATATACGGACCTGTTGTGTTTGGATGTGGTGAATTGTTCCTGTTGGTGGAATTGTCCACTCCATGGTTGCAGCTGTGGTGTAGAAATAGCTTTCTTGTTTTATTACTCTTGCTTTGAAATAGCAGGTCTATGCTCTCTGGGGTGTTCAGAGCCCAGCTGGGAAACACTCAACTGGTGAGTGATCCCCATTGCCTTGTAATTCTGGGCAGTGACACCACACTATGGGGTCTGGGATTTGACACTAAGATCAGTTCCCACTGATACGTTTGTGTCTATCTGCCAGTAGTTCAGTGACATGTCCATGAGTCTTATTTGGCTCTAAGTGAGGGGAGTGGTTGGTTTTTTAGCTTGTTTTTGGCTTTGGTGGTGTTTTTTTGAGACTACCTAATCTCATACACAGTGATACCAGCGCTTCCTGAATTGTAGGTATATCCATGAGGGCAAGGCATGACTGCACTTTCATTCAGGGACCATAACCTGTCTGTACTTCATTCAATCTGTATTTTTCCTGTGGAAGCCATATGATGGTTTATAGTAAGTTGTTTGTGGGTTCTGTTGTTTTTTTCCTGTAGAAATGACTGTACACAGTAGCCATCTTTGCTATGGAGTTAGCAGAACCAATGCTAGACCCGAATTTGAATTCAGGGCTCCCAGTGCTTTTGGAGAAGTGTACTGTGCCTGACCCTACTATCTGCCAAAATCCAAGAGCAGATGAAATGACAGATCTGTTTTAAACATTATCAAACCTGGAATCCAGTGGTTTGTTGGTATGGTTTTTTTTTATTGAGCCTTTTCACTTGGTGTCAGAGCCCTCTAACAAAAGCTACGCTCTCAAAGCTGTTGTAAAGAATAATGGCAAACCAAAGCAATTATTGTTCAAACATTTTCCATATTCCGTACTGTATGATCTTTTTTTCATATTAATATGACATTTCTGTTTTCATTGGACAAGGTAAAATGAGTTTAATACTTTTTTTATTAAATTCCATTTCTAATAACTAGAAAGAATTCCATTCTTTTCTCTGTAGTACATGCTTTAGCATACTGCTCACCTTTAGTTTGCAGAGGAAATGCAGGGTGAATACTTACTGCTCAAATGAACAGGAAATAAAAGGTCCTTTTTTTAATTTGATGCATGACATGATGTCCTGAATAAGAAGAGTCTGGGTATTAAGAAGTGAGTGGCATCCTGGGTCATCTTACAGCTGCAGAGCCAATCAGTGAGTTGTCTGTGAGGCCTTTATCACAATGCCATGCACAGGAGCAAACCTCAGATGTAACTGGAAAGAATCTGTGGTAAATACAAACTTCTGGAGGATAGTTACTGCATTTTGGATTCTAAAATATGATGGTGGATGAGTTTGGTGTTGCACTGTAGTCATTCTTAAACTTGCTTT
Organism: Pachycephala philippinensis; assembly: GCA_013397055.1. Lineage (NCBI taxonomy): Eukaryota > Metazoa > Chordata > Aves > Passeriformes > Pachycephala > Pachycephala philippinensis. The sequence goes on along the minus strand of VWZT01007042.1, from coordinate 20,554 downwards.
TGCGTAATCTTGTGCCACTGCATAATCCGTGCATACTGATCGTGGTGCTCAGTATAGCGGATGCAAATGCTGCTATGAAGTGTAATGGCCTTAGAAATAACTCACACCAGTGAAACTCACTATGGTTACAAAGCAGTGCAAAATAGGTAATTTTTTCATGATAGGACATAAGTCCAAAATCTAACTAGATGCATAAATCACTTATTGTGCATGAATCCTGGTAACAAGAAAAACAATAGTAGGATTAACAACAAGCCAGTAGTTCATGAACTAGAAGACATTAACCTACCACAAAGTAGCTGAGTATTTGTATAGTTGATGCATTTCATTTGCTTCTTGCCAATATATTAAATGATTTCAAGTACCTATTCAGGAAGCCAGCTGGGAGAGATGTTGGCCTAATTAAAGGTTTGTTCTTATTTACAGGGAAACTGTACATTTGTTTTTTTATAGATGTGATCCATACTGGCAGGTGTTTCTGTCTCTATTGGAGAAAAAAATATCATTACAACTGATTGAGGTGCAAAAGACAGTTGATTTGAATATCTAACTGATTTTTAAGTTGATAATCTATTATATCTAAGAAATGTGTCAGTCCCTTATAATGCAGGAAATAACTGGTTTAGACATGTATTTTTCTGAAATATTATTGTAAGTACATGCTGTGCTTCTTAACTGTGTATTCTGATCTTTCTTTAAAACAGTGATGATGAAAATTCCCCAACTATATGCAGGTTCCTTTTCAAAGGCATTATTATTTGTATTTTTCAGTCCCTAGAAGCCACCACCTGTACAACACTGAGGTGTTGTGTGGACACCAGCAGGAAGAGCCTCTACAGCTCCACAGTGCTTAAAGAAATAATGGGCAAACCAGCAAAGGCAAGAGTGTTTTTTACCTATGAAGGAGCTGAGGCAAAGGGACGTTAGGCAATTTATACAACCAAAACCTGAAAAAGCCTATGCTTCTTCTTCATATTTATCTTATACAATGTCTAAATATACCTACTAGATTCACACCACTGAGTTCTCATTGTTATCCTGTAGCATAAACAGCTCTTTCAAAGCTATACATACTGAAGACTTTCCTCATCCTTTTATTTTTCTAGGCTGGATGATTCAGATCTCAAAGATTTTCTCACAATGAAGAATTTTTCAATCTTTAAATACACTTTTAGGCATAATTTTATTTTTTTTTTCAAATAGCTTTTAGTATCTCTATTTTAAAAGAAAAAATTTAAATATTTAAACTTTTATGCTGGAGATGAGAGGAATTATTGTGTTATTGTGGAGAAGGATTATCTGACTTGCTCATGTTTGTTGTTTTGAAACAAAACTGTGCCACAACCATCTAGTCCAGAGGAAATAATATAGTGAAACAATAATTGCACAGCCCTGGATGAAACCCTGGCTCTGTAAAAGTCAATGGAAAAGCTCTCACAGATGGCAGCGAGACCTAAATTCTGCCCATTGGTTTCATTGCCATTGGAAAATTCATGCTGAAGGACGACAGCTCTCCTGTGTGCTGACTGAGTTCTCCAGCAGTAAAGGAAAGTCAGAATGAGAATTTATGGGCTTCATCTGCTTTCCAAGAGTTGCTCTCCCCAGGAGTCGGTTTTGAATCATAAATACATTCTTGATATTTAAGCTAAAATAAGAACAAAGTGTAGATTTTTCAATTAGTTACTCAGAAATTTATGCTTATGTTCTACCAACTTTATTTACAGAAACTTGTATAGCTCAGGTGGACTAAAGCTGCAAAGTTGCCCATATGTGCATACATATGTTATACACACACATAGAGATCCTACACTTGTATTCTACCAGCTTTATTTATCAAAGTTTTTATGGCTCAGGTGGCCTAACAAGAAACTGTTAAGCCACACATTACGCCTGTTATGACATTCCTTCTAGATACATATAGATCCTTCAAAATAACTTTCTTAAATTACAAGTTCTTTTTTTTGTTGTTGTTCTTTGAATTTCTAAATTCTGTTAATATCCATCCAGATGAAATATTTTTTGTCAGATCTGTTAAACAAATTTGAGTTTCATTATTGACTTTAAGCACACAACGTATCTCCTAGCAAGGGTAAAAACCCAACATAAATCCTCATCAATGTCCTACTCAATGCACTTTTGTGTCCTGTACTACATATTAAACACCATAGTTCCAGTATCTGAAAGATGCCTAATTATTATTAGATGAGGAACATAAAACTGGCTGGAGCACTTCAAATCACTTATCCACAGCAGGAAAATCCTACTTCCAGCTATGTTTGACTAATAATATTAGTTGATAATCTAGTAATAAATGCATGATTTGTGAAAAAAATTATGAACTTTGAGTTAATGGTGCAATTTCAGACTATTTGAAAACTGGTTTCAGCTTCATTTGGAGTTATAATTGGCCCACTGATGAAGCAAGCTCATCACACTATGCAAAGTTGCTGTAGCTTCATTGACATCAAAAGGCAAATTCAGACAGGACACAAATCCAGCTTGTAGACTCTAAAAATACGAAATAAAAGCCACTGCCAGACCAAATAGTTTCAAAATTGAAAAGGGGACTGCTCAAAGTAATGTCAACCATCTGGAAGAGAGACTGCATAGAAATAAAAAAAAATGTCTCTGTCCAAGTTTTCAACTTTTCCAAAGCTTGTAGCAAAAACATGAACATTGGCAGGAGTTCAAACAAGAAGGCTGTGAAATGAACTGATAACTACTCAATGCCACACACACCATGGCAAAGAAATACAGTAAGACACTGCTACCAGCAATAAATGGACAGAGAGTTGTAGGCAGATGGTCAAGGATATGGGAAGAAAGGAGACTTGTACAGATCTCTGCCTAATAAAGCAAGTCGTTATAAGTAAAATCAGTCTTTTTGTTTGCAGTAGTCACTACTGGCCTGGTTTTGCTTGTGGATTAACTGCAGCTGATACCCCATTTGTAGATACTCAGTATAGGAAAAAAAAAGAATGAAAATAAAAACAGTTTTGTCTCCCACTTCATAGACATTTAGAGCATCAGAAGTGATCACCTGCTCTAGGAGATGGATCATAATCTGATTAAGTGCCAGGTTAGAAATTGGACTTTTGCCCTCTTCTACCTGTTGCCAGGTTGTGTGTTGTTTGGAAAGGCCGTGTGTTGTGGAGGATGGATTAAAAGGACTGGAAAGGAGCCTCTAAGTTACCAGGCTGTGACTATGCACAGGTGGCTGGCTGTGGGACTCTGAGGAAATAACCTTTTTCCTTGAAAGTAGTCACTAAAAGGCCTGTTGCCAAACACAACTATAATCATATGGGGCATTTTAATGTAGGTCAAGGTAAAGAAAGAAATTATTTAAATTTAGATCAATTACCAGCAGTAGCACTTTCCCAACATGCAGCAGATCTTTCTCATGCTTGCACATGCTCTCACACACGCACACCTGTCGGGTCTCAAGAGGGAAGTCCTGGAGTGCCTTCACTATCTGAGACGGCCAACATTTGGGATACCCTTTGGCTAAATTAAGGTGAAACAACACCAAATGATCCATTTGAAAGTTTTATTTATGGCATTTAAACCTTAAACTTTCTGATAGGTTGAATGGCCCATTAAAGCAACAATTTAACATTTCTGAACAGCCTGTGGCAGCAGGGAATGAAACATCCAATGTGAGCAAGAAAGGAAAAATGAAAGATAGGAAAACAGAGGTAGAGAAAAAGATCGGGGTCACCATCCAGGCTTCCAGCATCATCTCTGTTCTGGATTCTTTGGATGATGGGTGCATGCCCCGCCCTCTCAGTTGCACTATTTATAGAACAGTCCTCATGCAGGCACATTTTTAAACACTCAAACTTCTCAGAAAGGAGGTGGGGGGGTGGGGGGTGGGTCTCATAGTCTCAGTCCCCCTCCCTCTTGTCAGAGACACAAGTGCAATGCTGCCTCAGACGTGGTTTTGGAGATAGTTACCCAAGATAAGGAAGTTGGTCCCTGAAAAGCTCTATCCTGCCTCCACAAGATCCTCTTTTCTAACTGAACCTTATCTCGTTGGCATGGTAACATTTCTTTTCTCATCTGCCAAGTGTTTGAGACATTAACTCTTTCAGGTTTTCAGTCTCTCACACCACCCCATGGCTCAAAGAGTCAGTCTGATCTCATTCCTGTAGAGCTCATCTTCTCCTAGGATGGTGATCCCTACAAACCGGGTGGGAAAGAAGCTGAAGAGTGTAGGCAGTTAGTCATACATTGTGCTGCTGCCAAGCCAATCATCAGAAATGAAACCCCACAGGATAACATCAGCCAAATGTTCACCAAACCCCTTCCCCATCCTGTGAACCTCAATGGTCTCAGCGAGAAGTTGAACCTTTGACACTGAATAAGAAGATATAATATAAGGCATACAAGATTTAATAACTAAATCACTTTCTGTGGCCCAGCCAATAAGCATTACATTTGAACATAGACTGATGCTGTGTTCCTTTTTCATGTCTTGATTTTTGTGTCAGTGTGGGTGGGGGGGGGGATTGCTGTTGATAATTATATTCTCTGCTTTGAAGCAAATATGGCCATACTGGCCATTTTAGCATTATTTGCAATTTCAATATTAGAACTTTTCATGCCATGGCCTATGGAAAATTATTTCTGCCTGGAGCACTCAAAAGCTGCTCACACAATCAGTGCAAGATCCTGTAATGGCTTTGTTGCAGCACAGAAGGTGTGCAGTGTTACTTTGGGTACACTCATCTTGTGGCAGTACTTAGCCTCTGTTAATTGGAGAAATATTGCTTGGCTTAGCTCTGTGATGTCTTTCACAGCCTATAAGCAACGTTTCTTCTTCAAGAGATGTTTCTGAAATGTAAAGAAGCTCAAGCATTGACAGAAAATGTAATGAGTCAGTCATGACAGTTACTCATAAGTGATGTGACTTATATCTAAAGTAAAATTCTGTATAAAATTTTCTGTCTGAAATAATAACTCTAGAAGTGACATTTGCCCTTTAGATATACAGATACAAATAAAGGGTAAATTAATCATAGTGAATGAGTCATTTTAAAGATTACAAGCTTTCACAGTATTTTTATTATGAAAGTTTTGTTCCCTGAAGATGCTCTATACATGATAAGGTTTTAGAAATTTAATTGAAAAAGTTTAATAAAGAATTAAAATTATTGTGTGCCCTTTTGCAGAAATACAAATGAACTAAGAGTTTCTTTGTAAAAGAAGCTAAGGTGAATAGATGTTAGTATTCCTTTGAATGCTATATCAACTTCATGCTATTGTTAATAAAATTATGGTTGGTTTACTGGATGGAATGATTTTAAAATAAATAGCTTTGTGCAGATATTACAAAGATTTCACTATCACTGTTTCACAGTGTTGAGATAATGGGAAAGAAGATACACTTAAAGGTCATTGTTTATGCTGCAGTTATATGTCTTACAATGCCTGAATGATGATTTTAAAAGAGTAACTGAATACTTATAAGTTGCAGGATTGATATTCTTCCAGATACTGACAAACATACATCTAGCTAGATAATAGAAATTAGTCTTTTTTTCTTTTTATGTGTTCGCTCATATAAATACAACATATAGTGCATTCAGCTGTGACTCATGAATAAATCTTGAAGATGCACAAGAAATCAGAGCATTCAAATCTGATTTTCAACTCAAGGGCAAAAAGTTTGAATTGAATTTCCTTAGTCCATTGGGAAGAGGTGGTTTCATTTAACCCCTTCTCTGTTAAAAATATTTGCCCATGCTATCAGTATAGAGAATTTTGGGAGAGATTGTCATAGGCACCTGAGAGAGTTAGCATTTAACTCCCACACTTAAACAGGGAATAAAGCCTATTGACTTGCTAACAGAACTTCTTTGGTATTAGAGGTCCAGAACAGCTGTGTTCCACATCCTTCACCGGGCTTTGGCTCATTTATCTGTTCCACCTTTTTCTGTATGAAGATGTCAAGACATTTATACTGATGTTACCCTCCAACTCCACAACACTTTCACAATATAGCTTTATAATTTCATTGCGTTTTGCCTTTGTATTCCTAGCACTGATCCTATCTGTTTCTCCTTGATCATCTACCTGGCTGTGCTCAGGTGAGTTTCTCTGTGATTTTTATGGTAAATTCTTGTGGTTTTCTATAATAGTCTTCCATGTCTCAAAGACATAGTGTGCAAGAGAAGGTTTTAGTCTTCTTTTAGGTATGATAAATCTGCAGGAGGTTGTTTGGTCTTTTATTTTCCTGTAGTGTGATGAGGATTTCAAGGATATATGAAATCTGTGTAAGATTTCTCCTTTGAGATCAGGAGCAGCTCATAGTTTCCCTTAACCTTCCCTTTTAGGAAACAGGTAGTAATTTTCCAAAATTAGCATTTCATAACAAAATCATAACTACCAAAATCAACTCTTCATTTTTTTGGATATTATTCCTACACTCTTGTTCATTCCTTTTACCATATTATGATCTCTTAAGAGTTTTTATTTTCTCTGTATTATACAATGTACTTCCATTCTGTTTTCCATAGCTGCTTTTTTTTGTCTTTCCTTAGATCTGGAAACTGAATTCTTGTGCCAATATGTGACAAAAGCAGGCTGGCAAGACTCACAATTTTAAGATTTGCAGATTTAGGCTAAACCCATCTACTTTATCTCTCTATTCTTTTCTTAAAATAAAATTGTTGACAATTAAAAATACTTCAAAACAATAAATCATTAAAAATAGGTATTAAACAACATTATTGCAGAACATGTCTTTGATTTATATGAAATGTTAACTGTAAGCATTTTCTCTCATGTCACTAGGAAAGTAACCAGGAATTCTCCCATGAAAGGATGGGATCAAACAAAGAGATTGTTTGCAACATTTCTAACCCACCTTTTCCCTCTGAAGGAAAGTTATTTTCTGAACTTTCACATGAACAGTGATCAAAACCCACTCCTTTTTTGGGATTGTGTCCTGGCTGTTTGCCAGTTGCAGCATAGGGGATATAAGTGTACTGTGGCCTTAATTTTATGGTTAATATTCCTATGAGGCCTCAAATTAAGGACTGGATACAGGCTTCAAGTGCTTATGTATAGACACAACTTGAATTAATGCACTTGGGGACTTTGAGGGTGAATATATGTAAAAATAGACGTTTGCATATGATTAATTGGGACAAGTAGATTAAAAATAAAAAGAAAAAGGGAGAATTTAAAAGGTGAGGAAATATGTACAGGGTGACTCCTCATTAACTTGTCAGCAGGAAGACATCAATACCTTCCCTCCCCAATGCTGATGTTCCACCAGGATGCAGGGCTGAGGCTACACAGTTGTCTCCAAACAATGAGCAGCTTGTAATGGGTGTTATTATCTGCACTTTGCAGCCTTCTGGGTCTTGATATAACCTAAAAGGTACAAGGTGCCATGTCAAATGGCAGAGTTTTTATAAAAATCCTTTTAATCTTAAGAAGCTCTGGAATTCTGCCAGCTTTCTCTAGAAGAGGCCCTTTCAGCCTACAGGGGGCACAGACACAATCAACTAATGGATATATCTATATTACATTTAATATTAAGATACTATTTTTAATCATTGTAAGTCCCTTTAGGTTTTTTAGTCTTTCAATAAAATAAGGGGGAAAATCCTGTATCACCAGCAGATTGTTCCAGTTTTGAAATAAATATTCCCTCGTGACCCAAGATGGGAAGTCAGCTATTCCCAGGCACTGTAGGACCACAAAGTGAAGTGTAGAAAAATGGATATGGATATTTCAGAATACTGTTAAACAATATTGTTAGAGCTGTTCAATCTTCTTGATTTGCTGGGATTTCTAATCTGGCTTAACCTTTCCTAATGTATGTTAATTTATAGGTGCAAGAGGATTAACTCAAATATTTAAGCTCCCCTTCTTCTTCTTCTGTATCAATCCTGATTTGGCTAACAAACATCAAGTAGTGCAACATTTAATAGTTAGCTTTGATAGCTTTTAGTGTGCATAACACCTTTACACTTGTTCTATTTTGGTATGGTACAGAGTTCTAAAGTACATTGAACCTGGCTGCCTGTCTATAGGCAGATTACTGATATTAGATGTCCTAAATCCTATTCTAGTAAAATTGTTTCCGTCTGCTGAGTATTTATCTATATTATTTTTCAACCTACAGAATAAGATTTTCATGCAATACAATAATGAATTGTTATAATTTAAGTTGGCACATGCTTTGGTAGAGTGTTTAAGAGAAGGAGCATGGCAAAATAAAAATAGATTTTTTAAATTAATCTGATTAGTCATGTTTCAGTACATACAATGATTGCAATGACATCACATTTTAGAGCCTAAGTGCTGTTTTCCACCATATATAGAATATTTTTTGCGGAGTAGTTGAAAGCTGTTTAACTATAACATTTAATAACAGTATAATGTCTTTATTTTAAAAGGTTATAGTGATTTTATCCTCATGCTAGAATGGTTGTCTGAGTCCATTGCTCATTTACAGAAGAGTTCTTCTTATTAAGGTGTACAATGAAATTTCTGTGTTGGTAGGACTTTCTCAAGGTGTGGTAAACGGGGAAAAAAATTCCTAACCTTATATTACTTGTAATAGAAATTACTTTGTAATCCATATGTTTTCAGATGAGGAAAATGAAATAAATGGGAGAATGTGATCTTCTAAGTTTTCAGTTACTAATTTTCTTTAAAGTAGTTCTGAAATTCTTCCAAGCATTTTGTATTCTTAGCTACAGAAAATCACAACTAAGTCATCACAGGGTTATGTGTGAGCAACATATGTATAAATGACAGTAGTGTACATCTAAATGTGCCACTCATATGCCCAGATATGGCTCAGAAGTCTATGCCTGCTTATTTATAATGAATACATGTTCAGGCAGTAAAGATTAAAAACTAATTATGCACACGCTGTCAGTACTAATATTTGTACTTAATTTGATTTACAGTACACCAAATAATAAACCTGACTAAAATTATAAAAAGTTATATGTACAGCTATTAATATTCTCTTTTTACAGTACCTTATTCATTTTTAAAAAGCATTCTAACTGAGTTTTAATGTTGGTAAAGCAGATGAAAGGCATGTAAAGCTAAGATAAAAACCAGTGAATACTCTTATTTAGCAGTAATATAGATTGCTTTTACAGTCCTTTGTTTGAGCCCATTGTGATATCATGCATTTCAAGAGATGAAAAGAAGTCTAGGTACAATTAATTACTATGAACTGAAAGCATCAATTAAGAAGTATCCAGCCCTTGGTAATGGAAATCAGTGATGGGAAAGTAGTGAAAAGGGGCTTGAATCTCAGCTATCCTTTGATTTCAGCCTCTCCTCGTGGCTGGGGAGGAGCACGTGCTGTAATGTGTCACACATGGGTTTAGCTCTGCAGTTTCAGACTGATGTCAGCACGGTGCTGGAAGGGGATGATGCTCTTGGGGTGGGTCTCCTTGGGGCTCACACTGCGTGACACAGTGCTCTCACCAGGACAGCTGTGCCCGGGCTGGGGCTGTGTGCCACGGCCAGGCTCTGCCAATGTGGGCAGCAAAATGTCCAGTTTGGGCTCGCTCATTTCTTTGCATCTCAGCTTCACATCATGGCACCCGCACTGCTGAAATCAGTGGCTGTTTGCCAAACCACCGAGTATCAGAGGAGGGGCCAGTCAGGGGGAGTGGAGCTCAGCTTCCCGAACTTGGGTGACAAGTGGAGCCATGTGAAAAGCAAGGTGGGCATTATCCTGCCCTCACAGAAAACCCCTGTGTGCCCCTCCTGCCCAAGAGGCCATGGGGAGGGAATTGGCTCTGCAGAGCAAGGGTATTTTCATCTATTGCAAGAGCACTATCTCTCAGTCTAATCCACTACCCAGGAATTTAAAATACCTAGGAAAAGCACCTTAGAGATCCTGACAGAAGCTCCCAGTACAGCAGTAAATCTCCTAGGACAGAATGCTCAACAAAGAGAATGAGAAAATAAATTTATCATTTCAATATCCATTAGTGGCTATCTGTGCTGCTGTACACACATTAATAATAAAAAATGTTAGGCTTATAAAATAAGGCATCTGCACATTTCTGAAATATATTCATTCTGTTATCAGTACCCAAACTTTATGATAGATCATCATGTAATTTCCTGAGTATGCTGTTCCTTAGCTGGAGCACATATATACATCTGCCATTAACAGGAAATAAATATGTGCCATTTTGGCATTAAGATTCATGTCCCAACATGATATCAGATCTTTTTTAATTTTTTAACTGATACCTTCAGTAAACCAGAATGCCTAAGGACTTGGATGATCAGATAACTGTTAGAAGCACATGGAATGAAAATGCTTTTCCTTTCAGTGTCTCACCACCATCTGGTACATTCTTTAGAGTGGCATTATTTCTACAGACTATTAATAGGAGCTACACACCATCTTGAGCTGTTTCTAAATAATTAGCTCCAAAAGTCATATTCTTGGCTATATAGTTGATACTTTTTTTTTTTTTTTCCTCAGACTGAAACGGTTCTATCTTTATTTTTTTCTCATATTTTGTTACCTATATAATGACAATTCAATCTGCTATGTTGGAGTTTCTTAAAAACCAAAACCAAACCAAGAAAACCCCAAAACCCAGCCCCCAACACAACAAGCAAATAATCCCCCAATTGTATTAAGGAGTTATATAGTTTATAAATGACAATGAGTTTTCCTGTGTTTTATTCAAATTATTTGATTGTGTATGATTAATATATTACTACTGTGAAATATGTTTACTTTTTCAATAGTTTACTTTTCTTTATCAAAAAAGTGCCCAAGTACCTGTGAGGATTCCATTAGGAATTCCTAACAGTATTTCCTCAAAATTTCAACTTTACATATCTATATATGCACACACTTTGCAATGTCTTGCAGAAGGCATTGTCCAGGATGTAAAAATAGAATAAAACAAGGATTTCTTTGTTGGTTTTGTTTTTCT
>VWZT01007041.1:8995-21191 GCA_013397055.1 Pachycephala philippinensis | reverse complement strand
AAAAACGCCAGTGGATTATTCTGGGAGCACAACCTGGGGGAGTTTTCTCTGTTCCTTTATTTTAACTCACGGGCAAAGGCAGCTCCAAACACCTGGGCCTCAAATATCAGCAGCTGGGCCTCAGGTTTCCATCACCCAACCATTCCCTGAAATCCTGGCAGCTCCAACTGGATGGGAATATGCCCCATTCCAGCCAGCTGGAAAATGCAGCACCCAGTGGAAATAGAGGTCAGCAGAGGAAAAGTGGTTTTGCTATTCAAGGGCTAAATCAGACCCACAGTGAAAAACTTCTTCCCCTTCCTGACTTTCTCTCTATTTTCTGCATTGAATTCTGGTAAAAAAATATTTAAAATGGATTTTTTTTCGGTCAACTCTTCAATCCACTTAGTTATTTTATTTTTTGCCTTCGTTTTATGGTAACTCAAAGCAGGTTGCTCTCCAGCTGCAGAAATGCAAACCAGCAGCAGAATTTGCAGCCCGAGTCATGCACTAGAAATGTTTGGGGGAATTTGTTGGTGGCGAATGTTGCAAAGAGCAGCATTTCCTCCAGACCTCAATCACAAGGTAGTTTGTTTTCTCACCGAAGAAAAAGCAGGGAGGGAAGCTTTGCTGCAGGTAATTGCATCCTAAAATAGGACAGCTCATGTTTTTCTGTAGGTTATTTATGTAATTTCTCATCCTTCTTTCATTCCAGTCGAATAAGAGAGGCCTTAATTTTCTGCAGAAAAAAAAACCAACAAAAACAACCAAAAAAGATTAAAAAATCCAGCAGTGCCTTGAAATATTCAAGTTCTTCACCTTAACAAGTGAGGGACTTCAGCCAGAAAACAAGTGAAGGAACAGGGAAAAGATTTTCCTTGAAAACAAGTGGAAATCTGATCAAAAATTTCTGCTAAATCAAGCTTTGGGATTTTATTTTTTGTTTTAACCAGAATCTCTGTGTGAGGAATTTGTATAAACCTGAAGCTTCAAAGGTTGGCCTTGTGTCCAGCCTGGTCCCACACCTGATCCCCTCAGACACTGGGATCTGGAGCATCTCCTGATCCCTCTGCCTGGAATGGGCTTCTCCAAAGGCTGAAAAGGAGCTGAGACACATGAAAAACCTCCAACTGCTTCTGTTTAAAAAGTGCTTTTGATCTCCAACTGGGCTGGTTTAGTCAAAGCAGGAACACCCCAAAAACCCTCGGGAGCTGCTTTTCCCTCTCCACGAGGGTCAGGAATGTGCCCAAAACTTGGAGCTGTCACAGGAGGGGAAGGATTGGGAGGGGCCCCAATAAACCCAGAAAAAGGAGCCAACCCAGCAAAGGGCAGCTGGAATTGGGATCTCTGACTCACACAGAGGCATTTTTTATTCAGCACATGCTCAGAATGGGGCAAAACGGGGAAGAAGGGCCATGAATGAACCTGTTGGAGCAAATCCAGAGGAGGCACCAGGATGAGCAGAGGGATGGAGCAGCTCTGCTGGGAGGAAAGGCTGCGAGAGCTGGGATTGTTCAGCCTGGAGAGGAGAAGCTCTGGGGTGAGCTCACTGTGGCCTTGCAGGGCCTGAAGGAGCCCCAGGAAACATGGAGAGAGACAATTCCCAAGGGCTGCAGGGACAGGAGCCAGGGAATGGCTTCCCAGTGGCAGAGGGCAGGGCTGGATGGGATATTGGGCAGGAATTGTTCCCTGGGAGGGTGGGCAGGCCCTGGCACAGGGTGCCCAGAGCAGCTGTGGCTGCCCCTGGATCCCTGGCAGTGCCCAAGGCCAGGCTGGACACTGGGGCTTGGAGCAGCCTGGGACAGGGGAAGGTGTCCCTGCCATGGCAGGGGTGGGATGGGATGATCTTTAAGCTGCCTTCCAACCCAAACCATTCCATGATCCCATGAAGCTGCTCCAAAGTAAGAAGCAGATGTTTGAGGAGGAACTGCTGACCTCGGCCATCACCTTTTTCTGCAGGACAAGAGTCAGCCCAGGTCTCACCCAAAGCCCAAAGCCAGGTCTTTCCAGTGGTTTCTGGACTCTTGGATCAGATTCCATGTACACAAAATACCAGGTTGTTTTAACTGCCCCGTTAAAATGTGACCCTAAATCATCTTTCCTTGCTGAGAAATCAGTTTAATGACACAAATTCACCCCACAGGGAACCCTAAATCCCTCTTCATGTTGGTAATGTCTTGTTATCCCAAGTGGGATTTATAGAACCATGGAATATCCTGAGTGGGAAGGGACCCACAAGGATCATGGAATCCAATTCCAGTTCCTGCCCAGACCCCCCAACAATCCCAGCCTGGGCATCCCTGGCAGCGGTGCCCAAACGCTCCTGGAGCTCTGGCAGCCTCGGGGCCGTGCCCATTCCCTGGGGAACTGCAGACAAAAATGACTATTTCCATTGCAATCCCTATTAGAGGAAAAGAAAACCACCCCAGCAGTAAAAGCTCTGATTGTTACTCTAAAATCTCAGTGGTTCATCACTTTTAAACCCCAAAAGTTTATCCTGTCTCTGTTTTTTTAACCTTGAAAGCCGTTCACATTTAGTTTCCAGGCACACTGGATATGAAACCCTGCTTCATTTAGGAAATTAAATCATCTCCTCCAGTGTAGCAAGGGACAGCCAGAAGAAGTTCATGTTCCTATGTGACTCTTGGTTTCAATGTGCAAAGTTTTTCTATGCTCGGTGTGAAAAAGGTGTGGGTGTTCAGCCCCGTCCATTATCACTTTCACAGGTTTGATACAGAGAGAACTGCTCCAGACTGAGAGGTCTTTTTCCTCTCAGAGGTGGCCAAAAGGAGGGAAAAAGTGGTAACTAAATTTCTTGCAAAGGGTTTGGAACAATGAAACCACCACATGTTGCAGCAAGTGATTCACCAACACTCACAACCACAGGCTCAGGATGGTTTGGGTTGGAAAGGACTTTAAAGATCATCTTATTCCACCCTCTGCCATGGGCAGGGACACCTTCCACTGTCCCAAGTGGCTCCAAGCCCCATCCAAGCTGCCCTTGGACACTTCCAGTGATCCAGAGGCAGCCACAGCTTCTCTGGGAATTTCATTCCATGGACCTACCACCCTCACAGAGAAGAATTTCTCCCTAAAACTTAATCTCAACCTCTCCATTTTAGTTTAAAACCTGGTTAACGAAGTCTTAACTTGAGTGTATCTTCCAGATATGAATCCTGTTCCACCTGACTCATACAAACCCCAGAGCTCATTTACATGGAGGTCCTGAAAACCAGAAGTGTTTTACAGAAGTCTGATATTATCTGGTAACTGAATTCTAAAATACAAAGCCCTTCCCATGAAGTGGGTGTAGCCCTGCTCTCTGGGTGATGTCCACTGGAGTCTCCCCTGCTCTTTCACAGGATCTTAGAATCATCAAGAAGGACCTTTGGGATCACCCAGTGCCACCCCAGTGCCACCAGCATCACCCCAAACCCTGTCCCCAAGGGCCACATCCAGACTCCTCCTGAACACTCCCAGAGACAGTGACTCCACCACTCCCTGGGCAGCTCATCCCAAGGCCTCACCACTCTGGGAGGGAAAAACTGTTCCCAATCTCCAACCTGAGCCTCCCCTGGTGCAATTTCAGCCCATTTCCTCTCCTCCTTTCCCTGCCCCTCCTGTCAGGGAGTTGTGCAGAGCAATGATTCCTCCCTGAGCCTCCTTTGCTCCAGGCTGAGCCCCTCTCCCAGCTCTCCCAACCACTCCTCATGGATGCATTTTCCAGACCCTTTTCCCTTCTCTGGACTCTCTCCAGCCCCTCAATGTCCTTTTGAACGTGAGGGGAGTCCCATCCAGCCACCCCTGATGTCAGGATGAGCTGTGGTGGGGAGCGAGGGCAGGAGATGAACCCTGGGGCTTTCACTACTGATTTTATACAGCCAGGGCAGATCTAGGGTAGCACTGCTTTCCAAACATTCCTGCAGCCACACTTCCCTTTTCTTTGGGGAAAGAAAATGTCCCAGAAACAATTTTTAGGATAAAACCCTGGATCCCTCCAGACAGGGACAAAGTGGCCATCAACTGGTTAGTCTGGAGAAAAGGAGGCTCAGGGGGACCTTGCACAACTCCCTGAGAGGAGGGGCAGTGAGGGGTTGAGCTCTTTGGCCATGTCTCAAGTGAAAGGACAAGAGAAAATGGCCTTGAGGTGTACCAGGGAGGGTCAGATTGGAGATGGGAAAATAAAATTTCCCTGGAAGAGTGGTCAGGCCTTGGAATGAGCTGCCCAGGGAGTGGTGGAGTCACTGTCTCTGGGAGTGTTCAGGAGGAGTCTGGATGTGGCCCTTGGGGACAGGGTTTGGGGTGATGCTGCTGCTGCTGGGGTGGCACTGGATGATCCCGAAGATCTCTTCCAACCCTGATAATCCCACAATTCTGTGGCTCTGTGAAACCCACGTCTGGCTGTGGTGAATGCCATAAAACCACACAGAAAATGAACTTCTGAGAGCTGCAGGCGGCGCTGGGGCTTTGAAGGTCCGAGACATTTGTCACAAAGGACACACACGCTGTGCTTCACCCTGAACTTACCAGGGATTTCCCAAACTCTCCTTTCTCTTTTAAACACCAGAAAAAGCCCCTGGAAGGGCTGGGTCAGAGCTTCTGAGCTGCTGATTTGATGAGGGTGGCAGGGCTTGCCCTAAGTACAGCAGCTTGAAATGTTTATAGCAAATCACATAAAACCTGACAGGTTTCAGGTTTCCTTCCAGTGCAGACACAGAAAGATCTGTAAGACATAAACCTTTCAACCTGCACACAAAACCCAACCTAAATGCAGCTTCTGGGCTTTCAAAATCACAGCTTCAGTACGAAAGCAGATGACAGAAAACATCCTGCAAGACAAAATATTCATGAGGCAAAAGAAAAAACCCCAAGCCTGTCTTGGGCTGCTTTGGGGTTCACCGGAATCAGAAACTCAAACCAAAAACTTCACGTTGGAAACAAAAATGCCCAGATTGATCAAAGCCAGAGAAAACGTTCTCACAGATCTTCACAAAGTGAAACTGCCCAGTTTGACAGAGCTTCACTCGCAGGCAGAAGTGGGGAATCCTCCAGACAACATCGAGGATGAATTGGAAACTCTCCCAGGTAGAGCTGCCCTCACTCTCTCCTTCCCTGCTTGACACTCATTCCTTCTATGCCCTTTTCTTCTTCTACTTCAATGGTTTGAATAAAACTTTCTAGAAAATCGGATGTTTTGGACTAAAACATTTAGTTTTACCGGACTAAAACATTTAGTTTTATTATTAAATTTAAGCTGGTTGTAAAGCCAGGCTTCGGCTGCGATCTCAGTGGAAAAAAAACCCATTTATTTTGGAAACTGCACTGGGAATCTGCAGAATTCCTGCTCTTTCCACTGGCAGGGCTGACATGCCTTGATTTGATATCCCTGAGGACATTCTGGAGTGTGCCCAGGCTTCACCCACAAACTGCAGCCCTTTGTGGGCACCCTGATGCTCCGGCCACCACCACTGTCACCTCCACAGCTGCCACCCCACTGCTGTCACCTCCAATGGTGCCACCCCCACTGTTGTCACCTCCACTGATGCCACCCCACTGCTGTCACCTCCACTGGTGTCACCGCCCCTGTTGTCACCTCCACAGCTGCCACCCCCCCTGCTGTCACCTCCACTGGTGTCACCGCCCCTGTTGTCACCTCCACAGCTGCCACCCCCCCTGCTGTCACCTCCACTGGTGTCACCGCCCCTGTTGTCACCTCCACAGCTGCCACCCCCCCTGCTGTCACCTCCACTGGTGTCACCGCCCCTGTTGTCACCTCCACAGCTGCCACCCCCCCTGCTGTCACCTCCACTGGTGTCACCGCCCCTGTTGTCACCTCCACAGCTGCCACCCCCCCTGCTGTCACCTCCACTGGTGTCACCGCCCCTGTTGTCACCTCCACAGCTGCCACCCCCCCTGCTGTCACCTCCACTGGTGTCACCGCCCCTGTTGTCACCTCCACAGCTGCCACCCCCCCTGCTGTCACCTCCACTGGTGTCACCGCCCCTGTTGTCACCTCCACAGCTGCCACCCCCCCTGCTGTCACCTCCACTGGTGTCACCGCCCCTGTTGTCACCTCCACAGCTGCCACCCCCCCTGCTGTCACCTCCACGGGTGCCACCCCCCGGAGCTCACCGAGGCCCTTCAGAGAGGAGCTCTCACTCCCCAGTTTGGGAAGCTGACTCAAGTTTACACAAACACGACCCAGCCTCTCCGGAGCAGAGGCAGCGAGGGAGGGCAATGTTTTCTTGTCCTCTCAGCCCCGTGAGTCACCCCTGGCCTGGCTCTCTCCATGGCCAATCCCAGATGTCCTGGAGGAAGCCACAAATCATCTGCCAGACGACAGAGCTGCTTACAGGGGATCTTTCTTCCCCAGCTTTTGGGTTGTGCTCCCAAATAGGGCAGGCAGAGGCAAAGGGAGAAATGAAACCTTCCAAAGGTTTTTTTTTCCCCCCTCGACCTGGCTGGTATTGATTAAGAAATTGTTGATGATTTTAAAGGGCTTTTCCAACCTAAATAGTTCTGTGATGCTCTGTTGGGTATAGAGAGATCCAGGTGTTTTTAGGATTCTGCTAAAGCCTTGGATTCAGTAGTGTTTTATGGCAATGAACCTCCCCTGGTGCAATTTAATGCCACTCTGCCTTTCAGCCTTGTTCCCCATTCCCTTTCTTGCCTGGCTCTCTGGGAATCCCTCTGGATGTGCAGCAGAAACCTCTGGAACCCAGCAGGTACCATTTGCATGTGGCAGGATGTCAAAGTCAGGTATTTCTCCTGGTTTTGGGATAACCTACAGAGAAATCTCCTGTTTCTTTAGGATCGTTTCTCCTCAGCTTTCCAAAGCCAGCGTAGCTGTTCCTAAATCCAACTGCAGTAATTTCCTCACCACTCTTGGTTTAGGTACAGACTCTCCCCTCTCAAATGACAGCATGATTGAGACACTCATTCTTTATTCTGAAGTCAAATTTCATAAATCACTCTCATAACTTGCCACCACCACTGGCCTTCACATGCATTCAGAGATAAGCAGCCTGTTCTTTTGGGGTCATGCCTCAGCAGTCAAACTAAATCATGATTATCTTCTGGTCATGAAAAAAACAAAAGCAGTTTATTTTCTATTTTTACTGCATCCCCTGGCAGCGTGGGGGAGATACTTTCATTTCCCACCAGAGAGCTCCCTCAGAGCTGGAGTTTGCCCCTCACGGTGAAACACCCAACAATCTCTAATTAATGGCCAAGTGATAAAGGGCAAAGGCACAACAATCTGAGGGACGTGCAGGCCAGACAGAACCTAAATCCTTTTCAGACTTGGCACAACACATCCCTGGGCTGAGCGTGGCTGCTCAAACGCTCAGTGAAATATTTTGGCGCAGGAGAAAATCTCTTGATCTCACCAGAGCAGCGTGTTCAGCTCTGTCAGACTTTTCACTTCCTGCGTTCAGGCCTCGCAACGTTTCTCAAGGCTTTCAAGTGAAAAAAAGAGCTCAGGCTGTGTAAATCAGACATTGTGCAAGGTTTTTCTACTGGTAAGCCAAGGTTTTTATGCGCTTTAGTTCAATTTCCTATTCACAAGCTGCAGTCAGTGGTTTATAACGCTGACACAAATTAACTCTTTGGTACGGGGCAGGCAGCCTGAGAAAGGCCTGAAAAATTTTGTTCCCCTCTTCACAGCGACAAGGGAATTTATGCTACTGGAAAAAGAGAATTCCAGACTGGTTTGGGTTGGGAGGGACCTTAAAGATGATCCCATTCCACCCCCTGCCATGGCAGGGACACCTTCCACTGTCCCAGGCTGCTCCCAGCCCCAGTGTCCAACCTGGCCTTGGGCACTGCCAGGGATGGGGAATCCACAATTCTGGAGGTGATGGGAGGGAGCCTCTGACCATTTCAGCCTCCACTCCCACCCAGCACCAAGGACTTGAAGACTTTTCCCATGTGAATCCCACCACAAGGAAAGTCAGAGCCACTGATTTTCAGTGGGACACAGAGCGCTTAGGGGCAGGTGTCCCTGAACCCAGGCAGAGGCCCTTCAGAGCAGGAACAGCTTCTCCATTAAATCATCACGAGCCCTTTGGGATCATCCAGCCCCACCCCAGCAGCACCAGCATCACCCCAAACCCTGTCCCCAAGGGCCACATCCAGCCTCCTCCTGAACACTCCCAGAGACAGTGACTCCACCACTCCCTGGGCAGCTCATTCCAAGGCCTCACCACTCTGGGAGGGAAAAATTGTTCCCAATCTCCAACCTGAGCCTCCCCTGGTGCAATTTGAGGCCATTTCCTCTCCTCCTTTCCCTGCCCCTCCTGTCAGGGAGTTGTGCAGAGCCACAAGGTCCCCCCTGAGCCTCCTTTGCTCCAGGCTGAGCCCCTTTCCCAGCTCCCTCAGCTGCTCCTCCCAGGATGTGTTTTCCAGCCCCTTTTCCATCTCCGTTCCCCTTTTTTATTTCACATTTACAAGGGAAGAATCCCACAATTCCTGGGTGCTCCTTGGCACTGTAGGACTCAGAAGAAACTCCCCACAGTCTATTTTTCCATGCCACAAAAGTGCTGTGCTGGAGTCCATTCCCATTTGATAAGAAACCATCAAAACGTTGCACCACGGCCACGATTAATTAATAAAATAATATCACAAAGCCAAAACCAGGAGTAACCTTCTTTGCATACTGAAAGAATCAGACCTTGCAGCAAAAACGAGGGAAAAGTGCCCTCCTGGAAAATATTACTCTTGGTGCTATTTTGAGCTCCATCGAAAGATTAGTTCTGTTTTCTTTCATAGGCAAAATGATTAGGAAATCTTCCAAGACAAGGTAAGAACCTTAAGAAATTATGCAATTAGAAATTTTAACATTAGAAATTATAAAGTTAGAAATAATAAAATGAGCAATTATAAAATTAGAAATTATAAAATCAGAAATTATAAAGTTAGCAATTATAAAATTAGAAATTATAAAAATTAAGCAGGTGTGTGATGTAATTATTCAGCCCTCCTTTAAAACCTACAGGGTTCCTCTTTAACACAAGACCCCCACTAGGCCTCATTTCCATGCCCCATCCCAAAAGGTCTCCTTGGAATATGTTCAGAATTCAGGTTTCAGCCCGATCCTCCCTCCTTTAGCTGGTGGCAGGAGCAGGAGCTGGCGTGGTGTGATAGAAAAAGGGCCGTATCCTTTGTGGTGTACCACACCCCATCAAAATGTCAGGGCTTTGTGCCTGTCCCTGCCCTCGGGGGCTGGAACAATGCCGCTGCGTCCCCACTCCCCTCTTCTCCTCCCAATTTTCAGGCTCAAAAAGAGTTATGGATTTCCTTCTCACAGAGCTGCGTGGCCCGATAAAGGGAAATCCATGGAGAAAATGACTTTATTTTTCCCTTTCCCTCACGGTTTCGGTTGAGGGAGAAAGCGCAATAAATTTTGGCGGGAAGAAGCAGCAACGAGGCGCTTTGGGGACGTTTCTGTGCAAACCCTGTTGAGAAATAGGGAGAGAACAACCCACCCTAGGGATGATTGTTTTTCTTGCTCCCCAGCCCAAACGTTCCTTTTGCTGCGCCCAGGATTTTGAAACAGCCCGGAGCTCGTTTGAGTGGAGAAAGGAAGAAAAAGGGAACTGCTGGAAAACCGTTCCACACTCACACACACGATGTTCTTTTGCAGTGATGAAACATTTGTTTTACAACTCAACTGAAGTGTTTTACCTAAACTGAAGGTTTTCTGCAGGAAAAACCTCTTTTCCCAAGGTTCTGAAGGATCTTGTGCCAGGCACGTGCCAGGATCTGCGCCCGGGCTGCCAAAACTGACTAGAAAATTTTATATAAATATAAAAACAAGTAACGATTTGGGTTGGAAGGGACCTTAAAGACTGTCCAGTTCCACCCCCTGCCACGGGCAGGGACACCTCCCACTATCCCGGGCTGCTCCAAGCCCCATCCAGCCCGGCCTGGAACATTCCAGGTGTTCCTAAGGCATCCCGATGACTTCCAGCCTGGCAATGCTTGTAGCCCTGCCCACAAAGAAAATGAAATACTGCTGCTGGAGCAGCATTAATGCCAAAAACGAATAGTAAGGACGATAATAACCCCCATTCTGGGGTGTTGAGCTAAATCTCTTGCTGGATTAAGCAGCTTTCATGAAACTCCTCCTCTTCTGGACAAATCAGCCCTTGGTTTTCAACCAGCTGCTCTCCAATTTTTTTTGGGTTCCACACGCTGCTAACCACACGACCCCTCCTCCCCATCCCGCCCCGTGGCCTGGCTGTGCTCTGGCACTGCACAAGCACAGCCCCTCGAGGTTTACTCTATTCTTTATCACTCTGTTCTTTATCAGACGCACAAAATCTCCTCAAGAACCCTTCCTGTGCTACAGATTAAACACCGAGCAGCTGCCGAGCTAAAAAAAAAAAAAATAATAATAATAAAAAAAGGCTGACGAATGGCAGGAAGATCCTGCTTGTTTTTTTAGCAGTATTGCTTCCTCTCCCTGCTCGGGGGGCTGAGCAATGGCAGCACCTCTTGCTCACCCTTCAGCATCTCCCCCGCCCAGACAAGAAGGTGCTGGTGACTCACGGGCTCCGGTGCCAGGAAAAAGATGGAGAAAAATTTTGGATATGAGAAGAAGGGGGGGAAAAAAGGAGTTGAAGAGCAGAGGCGGGTAGGATTTGGGCAGGCTGCCCTCTGCTTGTGTCCCTCTCAGGGAGCTGTGACCTGAGGGTGGCAGGAGCTGCTGGTGGTGGTGACACAGCAGCTGGGAGCAGCCGGCCGCATTCCCGCTTATTAATGGGAATAAACTCCTGACTCACCCCCAGCCAGGCCGGCCAGTCTGGGGCTGTGAGCAGCTCTGAAATGCTGCTCTCTGGCCAAACCCGCGCTGTGCCAGGCTCCGTGTCCTTGTCACCCACGTGGGCACAGCCCTGCTGCGTGGCGAGGGGAAAAGTTCAGCTCCAGGAGTGATTTAGGAAGGTGATTCCCAGGAAGCTGAGAAGTTTCCCGTGCCAGCGCCTGGCTGGGCTGTGTGAATAAGCCATGACTAAAGCATCAGCTCCACAGGGGGTGGTGAGAACATTACAAGAACGTTACAACCTCTTGGTCACTGGTGACAAAACACAGATTGCTGGCTGAAGCCCTTCCATTCCCCCCTGAGCCCTCTGCAGCTGCTCCTGCAGCCAGCAGAGCATCCACAGAGCCTCCGAGGCCATCCCGCCGCTCCTTTCCCCGAGCCACGTGAGTTGCAGCAAACTTTAAGCAGGTTCCTAAGCTTTTATCTGAGCCTTAAACCCAGCCTAAATCATGCTCTGCTGCTCCCTCCCTGCACGGCGCATCTGGTGCTGTTGGCTGCTCAAAAAGCCCCCAAAAAAGAACCAAAAAACACTTGTGCTGCCACTCTTGTACCTGCAGTAATTCCCAGGAGTTATCCGAGCCCACCAGGATTTAGGAAGAGCAAATTCACGAGCGTGCCATGGTTGTTTGAACAGCTTAAATGAGTCCTCGTTGTAATCTCTTTAACTGATAAGCAATGAGATGATATTTGTGCAAGCCCAGATATCAAAGAAAACTGAAGTGGAAAAAAACCCCATGTACTACAAGGAAATGCCCAGATCCTCCCCAAACATGCATTTTCTGAAACACGGGAAAGCAAAACAAATATATTTAGAAATTCTGAATGGCACTTACCTCTCAAGAAGTGCTGGTAAGAAGGAAGTGACTCAAATATGCTGTTTGAAGCCATTGTTTCCTCTTTAAAACTCACTCTCTCTTCACTGGCAGGGAATTTAGGGTTTCTTCCACCTTGGGGAGTGCAAAATGAAGACTGGTCATTGCCACCACCCTCCTCCCAGCCATCCCTCTCGGCTCCATCCCGGCGCCTCAGGAGCGGATCCTGGGCTACTTTTGCTCAAAGAACTCCGAAATAGTTTCTTAAAAAGAAGGAGGAAAAAAAAAATAGCGGCTTGGTTGTGGTTGATGATGCTTACCAGCCTCCGAAACCCTGTGGTTTGCAGGCACAACGATTCGCCCTCCCTGCTGACCAATATCCCGGACCCGCTCTTGGGTGACTGCCTCCGTACCCAACTTGTGGTTCTGTGGTTGTTTATGAGGCCCAAAGAAGTGTTTCACACAACCCAAATTACAAATTTAACTGTTCCCCTTTCCAGGACCTGCCTCCATTGGTCCTTTCCCATCACATGACTGGGGTGATGTCGACTTTCTGGCCTTTTTTTTTTTTTTTTTTTAAGAA
>VWZT01007037.1:69097-90658 GCA_013397055.1 Pachycephala philippinensis | reverse complement strand
AAAAGAAAAAAAAAAAAAAAAAAAAAAAAAAAAAAAAAAAAACAAACCAAAAAAACTGAAAATGAAGCAACTGCGCTCATTCTTCCACTGGGAACTGGAATTAATTGCTTGAGGGGAAAAAAGGCTTCATCTCTCTCGTTTTACCTTATGGGGCTGTTCTATATCTAAAATACTTAAACTCAGTCTCTTTAGAGACTATAGTCCAGAAAAGACAATGGAGGATAAGAATATAGCTAGCCCTTCTCTTTTTACACTTTTCTGATCATCCAGATGACTGTAAAAAGCTCTGCCAGTTTCAGAAGTAGGGATGAAATCCTCTATATCACACCAGAAAGTGACTTTATTCTTTTTTCTTGCAGAGGAGAAAGTTCACAGAAGGAAATCTCACTCTCTGCAACACTTAATCTCTTTTTTGAGACAATATTCCAGAGACTGGGGAGCCCTTAAAGTCATACCTTTTATAATGCCTATCAATTAAACAACACATACACTATGCATCCCCTTTTATCTGTCAGCTGTGTGCATGTGACACACACCAACTCAAAATATTCATCTCCCTTACTTGTGACAGCCACTCTTCATCAAGTTTTTATGCTTTCTCTAATTCCTCTTTTAACATATCCTATTTTATAGTTGTTTAGACAGAGACACTCAGAAGCCTATATATGTCTAGAGTTACTAGTAGGAAAAAACCCATAACAGCATAGTATATTACTGTACTTTTGAGATAAAGGTGTTACAGATACAGAACTGTTATCTCACCTCTTAACAATTCCATTCTCACCTGATCACAGGATACGGACAAACCTGTGGCTGTGAAGTTTGTCGTAAATCAACCTCTGGATATTTGCAACACCCTGCAGCTTAAAGATCCCATTTTCCTTTGGGAAGTAAAAATTATATCTTTGGTCTGTCATTTTCTTGAACTCTTTTCTTTATTCCATACTGGAAGTTTCTCTGCAATGCAGTTTTTGAAAGTAAATCCTGTCTTTCTGGACACAGTTCAGCTGAATCTTTTCTCATGAAATCTGAGTTTCAGGTGTACCCATGGGGATAAATTGGATACTTTACAAGAAATATTCCAATGTTAATTATCAGCATCTCAGTATTAAAAAAGCTTGGGAGGAGGGGGGAAAATTAAGCAAATTTTCTAAGTATTCTTTACTAGTGAACTTTTGTCTTATGGCCATGTGCATGGGTATTTTGTCTTTATTATACATATAGATGTAGATTTTCTTAAGCAAACTTCCTTTCTCCATAGCTGCAGAAACAGTGCTGAATCTTTAAGCAATCTCTGAGGATGCAATTTCATTTTCTGCCTCCTTTTGCCCATCCCACCTCTTTCCCCCAGCTACTAACAACAGAGTTATTAGAGGATAAAAGGAAAAAGAAAAGCAAAAAGAAAACCCTAAATATTTTAATTTTAATATTGATACTAAATAAAAATTTCTTAGTTAAAAAAAGGCATTACTTCTGAGTTTTAAATTTCACAATTACTTTTTTCTTACATTTTAAATACAATCAAATATTCAGCCCCAAAATCTAGCAACAGACAGGTTTTCTGTATTTTTTACAGATTTTCTTTCCTTCTGATGTAAGAGCTTTGTAGTGACTTGGACACTGGAGATAGAGCTTGAAAAATTGAACTTAGGAGCAAAAGCAGTATTGTCTAGTTCCCTCAAATAGTGGTGTAGATCCTATTTTCAAAAGATCCCAATGCTTCAACTTCCTTTTGAGTATGGCTCAAAATTTAACTCTGTACCAAACTCATAGATGTGTATGTTACCTATCTCAGTCTTTTGTTAAGTGGTTTCATCAAATGTACCAGGTAAGATTTAAAACCATACTTTCTTCTACAGAAAACAGAAATTTTCTTAGAAAGTTAGTAACACAATTCATACAACCCTATGGAACTCTGTGCTAAATACTGTGAATACTTTTGTGACATGATGTATTAAAACTAGCACAGTTTAAGCCACAGAGTGATAACCTTTGCCTCATAAAGGGCATGACTAAACTAATTGCTGCTATTACATGAAGCCAAGAAAGCCATATTTATTGGTCTTCTAAGATTTGGTTAATTTAAAAAAATGTAGGTGGATATATATGAGTTGTAGTTGTAACTCCCTTCTGATACATTAATTTTTTAAGGGCTTTGAAATTATTTTACGTGTTGTTTCTTTTCATAAAGGAATAATATTTTATTCTCTTGTAAAGATTCTCCACCAAAGGATATCGGGTCATACCATGAGGAGCTTCACTTCAGCAGCAAGTGTGTATCTCAGCTCTCATGCAACTCGTGTTTACTGAACTTCTCTGTACAGGCAAGCATTTGGAGAGTGGGAGATCATTTTAGTACTGTTCCGAGTGTCATAGGGCATCTTTCAAAAAT
Source organism: Pachycephala philippinensis (assembly GCA_013397055.1). Classification (NCBI taxonomy): domain Eukaryota; kingdom Metazoa; phylum Chordata; class Aves; order Passeriformes; genus Pachycephala; species Pachycephala philippinensis. The sequence goes on along the minus strand of VWZT01007037.1, from coordinate 88,266 downwards.
TTAAATGGAGTATCTGCCTACTACCACCAGCACAGGTCAAAATAAAGGTCACATGGGCACTTGCAGAAGAAAATCACTTGATTTTTGTATTTTCCAGTGAGAAATTCAATATCAAGAGAACAATACCACTGCTGTCACTAAGTCATACTTTGGGTTGCTTTTTTCACTCATTTGACCACAATTTTTTAAAAATATGTAAATGACTTCATATGTATAAGAAAGCTTGTTCAATAGCATGTGAATGTCTCATAGAGTACTTTGGAGATACTTTGGTTTAATATTCTGCTGTCTTGAATTTACATTTAATTATTTTGAAAAAAGTAGAAAATATACCTTGAATGCCATTAACCGAGCTTTTACTTATAGGTCTTGAGAGATCTTTCAAATAAATTGCTTCATACCTCTCAATAAAATGCTAAAACTACAGATTTCCATTCAGTCAAAACAGGACTATCTTCCCATGACCCCTCCATGGAATCATAAAATCATAGCGTAATGGAACATCATGAGTTGAAAGGGACCCACTAGGATCATCTAAGTCCAGCTCTTGGCCCTGCACAGGACACCCCTAAGAATTGCACCAGCTGCCTAAATGCATTGTCCAAACACTTCTTGAACTCTGTCAGGCTTGGTGCTGTGACCACTTCCGTGGGGAGCCTGTTCTGATGCCCAACCATCCTCTGGGTGAAGAAACTACTTCTAAAATCCAACCTAAGCCTCCCCTGACACAACTTCAGGCCTTGCCCTTGGGTCCTGTCACTGGCTGCCACCGATGTCAGTGCCTGTCCCTTCTCTTCCCTCCATGAGAAAATTTTACCCTGCTATGTCTTCCCTGAAGTCTCCAGGCTGAACAAGCCAAGTGACCTCAGCTGCTCCTCACACGGCTTCCCCTCCAGACCTTTCACCACCTTCGTTGCCTTCATTCGGATGACCTCTAATAGTTTAGTACCTTTCTCACATTGTGGCACCCAAAACTGCCCCCAGGACTCGAGGTGAGGCTGCCCCAGTGCAGAGCAGAGCGGGACAATCCCCTCCCTTACCTGGCTGGCAATGCTGTGCCTGATGCTCCCCAGGACAGGGTTGGCTCTCCTGGCTGCCAGGAATATGCTGACTCATATTCCACTTGCCACTGACCAGAACCCCCAGGTCCCTTTCTGTGGCTCTGCTCTCCAGCATCTCATTCCCCAGTCTGTCCGTACATCCAGGGTTGCACCATCATAGGTGCAGAATCCAGCCTTCATTTCCCTTGGTGAACTTGATATGGTTGGTGATTGCCCAGCCCTCTGATATGTCAAGGTCTCTACTGCAGGGCCTTTCCACCTTTAAGGGAGCCAACAGCTACTCCCAATTTAGTATCATTGATAAACTTAGTATGCTTTCAAGTCTTGTGTCCAGATTGTTCACGAACAGGTTGAAGAAAACTGGTTCTAAGATGGAGCCTTGCTGAACCCCTTCCTGGACATAAAGAGCCTCATCTTGAAGAAAAAAGCTATAATTCTCTCTTTTTGAAACCTCAGCTCTGAGCCTTTCCTGATCAAAAGAGGCAAACTAAGACAAACTGTTAGATGTGTTCCACCTGTGATGTAAATCATGTCCTAAGCACTGAGCAGATATCATCAAATTTAATTAGTGTCTTACTTAGTAGATAGGCTGCCAAATTGAAAAGGTGGAAGTGTAGTGCTTGAGCAAGCAGGCTACTCTGCTTCTGAGAGATCAAAATGTAGTTTTCTTTCTGTAGCCCATTAATTGTGACAATAGAAGGTGAAGGGGCAAGAAGAGGATGTAGCAAAACTCCTGATTAGAGAATGTTAATCCTCACTTTCCTTTTGCATGTTTAAAGAATGCATTTTCTTCATTGTGTGATTAAGTAGATGACAGCGAACAGAGAATAATATGTAATTTCATTTACCAGCAAAAATCCAGATTTTTTGTAGCACAACAGATTGTATTTATCTCTATAGTCTAATTAAAAAGTTAAACATTAGCATTTTGTTGCTACCTCAACCACAAAATTATGCAGCTTGAAAAACAATAGTTAAGGGATATCCTAGTGGTTGATATTTCCAGGCGTGACATGAAGCATATGCTCACAGGATTTCAGTCTCCTTGAACCATCATTGTCTGCAGTATGAGCACATACAGAAAGATATCTATATATTCTGTAATGCCTGATGATCCTTGTGTGCAGTAAACTGTTGGTAAAATACCGATTTGTCAAGAACTATCTTGACAACTTAGAAGGTTCCATTAAGTGTGGAGTATTTTTTATTGCTGCCAAGTCCTATATAGGAGCTTCAATTTTCTTCTCTCTAACTGTTCCCCTCTAACAAAGACAATATTATATTTTTATAATTTTTCCTTTTAATTTTTTCCTCCAATTTCTTGCTGCTTATATATGAACAGGCACATTGTGCTGAGAGAAATTTTACTTTTACAGAGTACATTTTATGATTAATTTTCAATATCTTGCTGTGATGAGATTTCCTGGACACACAGATCACATCAAATCTTTATTAATTTTACATTTCAAGAACAATATAGTAAAGGGCAAATAAAATGAACTGTTTTTGAAAGTCAAGGGTGCAGAATGCCTCAGAATTGCCATAATGCATTGCCCAGCGCACCTAATGGCCCAACTAGAATAATCAGAGAGATGCAGAAAATTCTGAAACACACAAGGAATTACTTGTCCAACGAAAAAACTTATTTCTATCTACGGTCAGCTTGTGGTTAATTTATATCTTAGAGCTTACGGGTTTATATTAATCTAAAATACTTTAATCTCTACTACATAATTATTAATTTTCTTACATTCTGTATAGAGTTCCTACATGTAACAATACTCCTCTAGGTGCCAGTATTATCATGTGGCTATGAATTAAATTAGTCAATTATGTGTCAAGTAAAATCATATTATTTTTTTCAGTTTAAAATGTCCTGCCCTTGGCTTTCATTGATTGTTTGGAATCACAGTTTACCTTGTCAGCAATACTTTTTTACAATGTGACATACATATAACAGCCTTTTTCCTTGTGTATCGTCTTAAAATATAGACCCTGACTCTTGTTTTCTTTTTTCCTACACTCTAGTAGAGCTCCTGGTGACTACTATTAGTATCAGTGTTGTAGTCCTACTATGAAAAGGCAAAGAAAAAGGCCTTGAAGAGTCCAAAGTAGCTACAAGTCTGACAAATATAGGCAAGGGAAATAATAATATCTATCTCATTTTTCATTATCTAGTTAGGTGGCAGAGAAGTTGTAGAAATGATAAATAAAAGTTTTTAAAGTTTTTCTTTGTTTTTTCTGCTCCATTTAAATGTAGGTTTGTCTTGTTTTTCCTTATGATTCTAACTGAACAAGACTAGTTTCACCTTCAATCAAATAACTTCTTTTTCTGAGACATTCTGAAATTCAAAGGTCATGTACCTCGAGGTTCTGTGTCCAAACAAGGTCTACCTTCAGATGAAGGCAGAAAATAATTATGAAAGGATTTAAGAGTACAACAGACTTTCTGCAGAAGCTGCTAGCCTAGCTCCAATTCATTCTCTTATCTCTACTTCCCTGCTGTTTAAATAGCATGGCAACAATGGAATTAGGGTTGAGATTTATGGAGTAGAAGTTTCGTATAAGAGATGAATCCAAGTTTCTTTATGATTACTATCTTATTTTAGGATGCTACATATAATTCTTGGAACAGAGATAAAACTTGAATGCCAACACCTTTTTTTTCTTTTTTAAACAGACAAATACAATTCTAAATAAACATAGAATAAAAGGGTTTTTTTCCTAACAATATAACAAAACTTGTGTCAATGTTTTCTAGGGCATATTAATTCTTATAATCAATGAGGATCAGTTAACAGAGTTAGATTTGTATATTCAACCTAGGTGGAATCTATTTACTACTAGATTATTGCTATGGTAACTACTTGTTGATGAAATGTAAGAAAACAGTTGACTGTCAAAAAAGTAATGGCTTACTTAGGATAAAATGATATATTTTGATTGGAATATACCATTAAACATAGGGTTTGAATGAAGGTAAATGATTTTGTTCATATTGTTTCTTAATCTGAAGAAATCAGAAAGGATCAAAATAGTGAGAGCAGATTATAACAATAACTGAATTCATAACTGAATCACAAAGTCATTGTTTGTCACCCAAACATATAGATGAATTTCAGAATACTTAATCAAGTTATTAAAATGTTCTCCAGATAATTAAAATTTTAAAAAAAGGGATTGATGAAGATACATTAAAAAAATCTATTTTTCTACATCTTTTCCTTTCTTTTCATTTCCTTCACCTTAATTTCTTGTAATGTAAAACTAATATCTTTAATGGCTTAGTCCATTGGAAGACACAGTCTATCAGGATTACGAAGAGCATGTTGACAAACAATATCAGTAGCAACAGAGGTGCATAGCTCTGAACATAAACAAGGCCGTATGTAATCATACATAAACAATTACTCATGAAATACATTTTATAAAGAGTAATAGATTTTAATTTGAACGTAGTCTAGTCATACAAAAATCGAAATATTTTCAAGACTGTTGTAATTCAGTCTACAGACTGAAATTTTAAATATCTATTGCTCTTTCTTTTGTATGTAAAATATGTTGCATTTAAAGGCAGAAAACAATGGGGCAATTATTTTTCCTTCATAGTGCATGTGATGCTCAACACTTGAGCATACTCTCTCTTTCCCTCTCCTATTTTTATTTATTTTTTTGTTCTCTTGAACAGCAAATGATTCTTTCACGCATCAGCATAGATTTCTTCAATCTTCAATCTGACTGTTAGGATCACTGGTAATTTTCTGACAAAACCTGCTTTCCTATTAAAAAAAAAAAAATCTCATATTTAAAACTAACGTCTTGACAGTAGTGACCTCCTGAGTATAATAATGTATGTCTAAAATAAACCGTTGAGCAATTAGAGAACTCAGGTTTAAAAGACAACTTTAGAGTCTGTTCCTTCTTGTTTGTTCCTTCTTGTCTGTTGCTTCTTGTCAAGCATTTGTGTGTCAAACTTTACACACGCATAGTAGCCTGGCTTTCCAGCAGTTGTTATTCCATGAGTACCTTTGATATCATTGCCTCCCTACAGAGCTGTTCTGCTTTATAAAAAAGGAGAAATATTAAACCTTGACTGAAATAATGTCACAGACCTGGAGTGTCTGCTATAGATAATTACCTATGTGAATACTAAATTCAGAAAAATTAAAATTCTGACTCTGTCCCTCTCAGCCCTTCTAAAAATATGCAAATTGTGGGTACATTTTTCAGACATGAAAGCAACACAAATTCCAACAAAATGCTATATAGCAGAAAGACTCATACAGACACATACTTTTAACCCATTGTAAAAAAGAGCTTGCTTATTCTTTCAGTGAAAGCAAACAAGAAACCTCTAATTTTTTGCTATTTACAGAGGCATGTTGTAATTACTATGGAGTAGCTGAAACAGTGTAAATTGGCACCCTTAGTCAGTGTGAGTTAATAATTTACTGTGCCCAGAAACTAAGACTGGGCAGGTGGCTACAGAAATGTCACCACAGTAAAGTATTTTATAAATGTTGTCTAAATCAGTATACTTCAAAGCTGGATACTATTATTACTGCAAGATTGCATGTTACTGAAACTAAAACACCCTGACCCTTGAATGAGAAATCAAAGGAAATTGCAAAATTGATATGCTGCAAGATATTGTGTTAACTAAAGTAACAATAAAACTGACAGCTGCTAATCTGGTGTCTTCAGTAATATACAGTTTCTCTACCAGCTAACAAAACCATGGGGAATACTGAAGAATCTTGAGAGGGTTCCAACTGCATTTTGAACTGTAAAGAAAGTGAGAAAGTATTTATTTATAGACCACAGGCTGTCTGAAAAACAGCACTCTTGTGAAGAACCCAGGACTATGTCATGAGCTTATGAGTTTACCTTCTTCATGAGTACTGTTACCTAAACAACTTTCAAGAGCTTTGCACCTAGGAAGACTGTCCTTGAAATTGTCTCATCTTTTCAGGGTAATAAAACAAATAGACTGGATTTTCTCTGTTTTATGCATAGTTTATTTAGATTTTTATTTATAAATTAGTGATCCACCCTTGTCTACCGAAATAAATTAGTATTTCTTCATGAAAGTCTTCTGACAAATGTCATCCTGCAATGAGCAATCTTGTTACAGACCACATATCTGAGCTAAGAGGCACTGGTGTATTCATGATGGGTTATCAAATTCAGTGGCTTAAAGCATCCTAATTATCTCCTTTTTAAAATACACTGAGGGCAAAAGTCTTGATCTGTGGTAAAGTCATACACCTTTTCCTTATTTATAGCAATATTAGAAACTCTACTATTACAAAATCTAATGACAACTTCCCATCAAATAATTTTTGTCTTCTTTTTTGCTGAGTAGCAATTCTGATATATACTGCCAAGGATTACTCATCACAATGCAAATTTTCAAACTACACTTGGGATGCAACATTCACATTTGATACTAGAAATAATAGTTGATACTATATACCTATAGGAGAAAAGATAGTGAAACTTTTATTTATCAATTTACTTATGTCTTCATTTCAAGAACTGAAACGATCTGTAAACCAAGGGGCATAACGACAGTCCTCATCATGAGATCAGAGTCCTCCCTTTTCAAAAATTTCAGGAACTGTGTTTCTACATCTGTTATCTAATGTTGACTCTTAGTCTATAAACTTGCAGTACAAACACATGGTGCACATATCTCGGTCTACTCTGAAGCATCTTGTATTGTTAAACACCGTGACTTTACAGTCAGTGGGGCCAAAAGTGAAATTAGCTAGATGCTACCAGGATTGGAATTCCCTTTCAAATTCGGTTGTGCTATCCCAAGTTACCTTTCAGATTTAGCTGAGAAAAATTCCCTCATCTCCTTCCCTTATAACTGCTGCCAGAATAAATTGTACACACAACTGAGAAGTATGTATGGTGCAGGATCGTCTATAGTTACCATACTGATTAGCATAAATAAAAGAAGTGAGGGTTCCCATCCTGTGGATCAAACTAGTGGATGCGTGAGCCAAATTTTGTTCATGTTGACACATATTTAAAATCTCACAGGCACAGGGTTTGAAATGTTCTATGGGAAGGCAATGCCAAGAATGCAGAACAGTAAATTAACTCATGTTAGTCAGTGTTTTGAGAAAACAAAATATACATTTTTAATAAATGTAATACCTTTAATTATTTTATGTTCCAAAAAAAAAGTGAGTTCTTTAGCAGAGACAATATTCACAAGGTTTTACAGTCAGAGTATTTAGAAAGACTGAAGATTGAGTCACAGATTCACAGTTTAGATGTATTAAACAGACTGAGATAGGTATTTTCTCTATAAGAAGAAGTGTTGTATTGTCAGGCTGTAGACTTCACATTTTGCAAGACATAGGTAAGCAGATAAGATAGAAATGGTGTCCACTAATTTTAGAGATCACTACCTTAGTGTAAGTCTGAAGAAGTAGATGAAATTTAGTTACTTTAAAAATAGAAAACCATTGCACCAACTGATTTTCTATAGGAACATTAAAACCTATCACACAAATATGATCAAACTAATGTAGATTCACATTATCTTTCAGCTGTTAAAGGACGTCAAAAAAAAACAAAGCAAAAAAACCTAAAGCCAAAAAAAACCTCCCAGCAAGACTTGGATTTTACTTGCATCCTACAGTACTGCTTTTCTTTTTTAAATATTTTACATGTTTTTCTAATTTTAAAGAATCATCCTGCAGAATTGGAATTACTGCCTTATAGTTATGTTCTGGGTTATTGTCTTTTCCTTAAAGCTCTAACAAGACCATATTTGTGACTTGAGATTTGTTAAGCAGTTACCTGTGGAAAACCGGTAGTTCCAGGACATGTGAACTAGTTCTGTTTCCAGGAGAGTTGAACTGCATTTATGACACAATTTGTCTGAAATGCACTGTGTTATTTCCTTCTACCTCATTGGAATTTATTTTAAATGCCTTACAACATTTTCCACTAAGTACACCAGTTGTTTCAGAGTTAAACATTAAAAGTCCACAGATATGCAAGTTTTCTATATTATCAGTATGGATGAAGGTGAGTTTATCAGTCTTTCATCTGTCTGCACAAGGTAAGCATTGTCAAGGGAAATCGAGAGTGATATGCCACTCATGTATTATGGAATAGCTGACAGGCACCATTTAACAACTTCCAGATGAGATCAAGCTTGCCATTCCTTATAGGCAGTGGAGGCACACCAAAACACCAAGAGGCATCCAGCTGATGCTATATTCTTTGTTGTGGGATGATTTTTCCCAAAAGCAAAATACAAAAGAGTTGTTATTGATTTTCAGAATTATTTTTCCTCACTTTAAGTTAGAAATTCTTGTCCTGTGTTCCTGTATGACATACTAAGAAGAAATGCTTCTGTTCCAGTTCTGGATTTCAAGGTATTTAATTGTAGCCAGATTCTTTTACTGGCATATAAGAAGATTGGAAGCGCAACCTATCCATACTTCAATTTTAGTTTAGAGTATTTTAATATGCAATGTTTGAAACAGTGCTGGTAAACAGCATCATTCACTCAGAGAATGCAAGATATAATAACACTTTTAGTTGCGTTCTCTCAAAGGTGCCAGTGGTAAAGTGCCTTTCCTCTAGTTGGCTCCATTAAGGTTTTGGTAGGATTTGTCATGCCAGATGAGGACATTTACACCTTAAACATGTAGCTTCCATATATAATCAGTTGTCATGTTTAGAGTGCAATTCAATATTAAGATGTCTAAAAATATTCAAAGAAATTTTTGGTCATCACTTTAACCATCAATTTTGATTGAAATGGGACAAGATGTTCTACAATTATATGGCCCTGCCATGAAAAAGGGATATAGAAACACAGACATGCTAGCAAAGAGGACAGCAGTTTCATCTGCTCAGGAATCAGGGTCAAAGAAAAAAAAATTAGAAATCCTTCTCAATGAATATTATTTTAAAATTTTCTGGTATTCTGACAACATATTTTATATGTGTTCTTTAAATATATATGAATTCTTTTGCAAGGTTCAAATACCTCTGNTTGGTTGTTTGTTTGTTTTTGTTTTTTTTTTTTCCTCCTTAGATTAGAGCTATATATTATTAAATATCAGGTCTGCACACAAAACTTAGATGGAAATTAAGTCTTTCATATGATACAAACTATGCTCAGACAAGGAGAAGTTATTCACTTCATTTTCTAATATCTTCCAAAACTTTATATTGGAGTAATTTCAATGCTGATTCCCCAATTTATTTGGACGTTCCATAAGTGGACTCTTAATGATTCATTGCATTGCCATTGAATCTGAATTAACTAGGGAGAGGTAAAGCGTACCTATTATTTGTGTTAATGTGTTATTAATTCTGTTGCATTTGGTTTTATTGTATCAATAGATTTTTTAGTAACCTCAGGAAAAGATATACACTGTATCTTAAATGCTTTGCTTAGAGCTTTCAGCCTCTTATTAGCCTCTTCCAAGTGTTTTCTTGTTCTAACAATGCATTACAACTTCATGCCAATTGCAGAGTTCTATTTCCATCTCACATTAAAAACCCTTTAGTATTCTGCTAGTTTTGCTGAGCAATATCCTTAGATGTGTTCCTGCTAGAAATAAAGGATTTGTTTTCAGTAATAGGGCTTGTTACTGATTTTCTCAATGCAGTGTAGTCTTAGCACAGGAAAGCTGAGTAGTACCAGTGTATGGTCCTGGGAAGATAAGCTGTATCAGGTTTGTTGATAAATTAGCAGTGTTTGGAATGCTTTTGTCCAGTGCTGGTCACTAATCCACCCATTTGTGAGTTTTGCTTGGCTGATAGTATGGTACTATTTTGAATAAGTGGTTTCGATGCATCTGTTCCACTTTAAATGAGAACAGAGTTTAATAGCATGATTTCTGCTGTGCTGGTTTTCTGCAGTGTTAGTTGGCTTCAGTGTAAGGACATGATTGAGCACATTTGATTAAGTAGCACAGACATACACTGTGCATCTATGCAAGGAGTAAGTTAAAGTCATCTATTTTCTTTGACCTTCTCCCTGTGTCCATACTACTGGATCATATTTTTCGTCAAGTATTTTAGGAAGCAGTCTGAGTTCAGGCTCCTTATTAATTATGGAAAGATACGCTGTCACACCTAAAAAAGACTTTTTGGAACAAGGCACTAGTCTTCTTGACCATGTGCATGCAACTGGTTTTGAGTCAATATGATGTTGAAGGAAGGTAAGTAATATAAGTATTATTTCATTTAATTTCTATTGATGGCTAGACAACTCAAAATTTGCAATACCAAGATATGCATCTAGATCTTTCACCCAGGAGGGGAATGCAAAATACGTTTGTATGTGGGTAGGTTCACCACAAAATTCTTGAAGAATTCTTATTACAGCAACTTCAGAACCACCACACTGAGGAAGAACTGCCTTTGCTAATAAAATAAAACAAAATAGAATTAAATGTAGTTACATTTAAAATACCATCCCTCTGCAAGTCTAGGTTTCTTTACTTGACTCAAATTTCGGTCCTGATCTTCTGATCTAGAGTTCTCTAGTAGCTCTTCCTTTTCAATACATAGCTGTTGAAAAGGTAGGAGGGTCTGGTCCTCTTTTTTTTTTCACATCTTTTTATCCAGTAGGTCACTCATCTTGATACTTTTTCTTGATGTGGATATTTTGATGCTATTTTTTTGACATAGCACACTGTGTTTGAAGCAAGGTTTCTGTGAAACCCAACTGTGTCAATATATATGTAAGCTCTTCATGTAATTTATTACTCTCACACAGAAATACATTTTTGTTGGATTAGAAAGTTTGTTTGAAAGGCCATTTGTTCTATTTCCTGCTGCTCTCAACTGTGCTTTCAAATTTCTACCCAATAATTTCCTATTGAACCTTCGTATTATATCATGTTTTCAGTGCTCAGATATTACTATCCATATGAATGTTTATTTTATTCAAAGTGTAGTCTCACCTAGGAAAACATAAGTTTTTGTCATCCCAGACAAAGCTATGAAAACAAAATATAATGAATTTCTCTTGACCTTTTCTGGAAAAAAAAATATTTCCTGCTAGAAAATCCTTGTTCTTTTAACATCCAAGGCTTTAATCTTCAAGACAAAATTAGTACAAATTTTTAATTTGCTAGACTGGAAGAAAAAAAGAGAAATCTTTAAAGGCAGCAGATCAGGGGTTTTGTTTGCTTTTTGATGTACATAGTATATTTTTTGAGTGTGGTTTATTGAAGCCCTGTATAACTTTTTTTCTTCCTTGTAGTTTCTCATCCAAGTAAATAAACATAGTAACACCAATAATAAAGCTTCCCCATAATAATGAATCCGTAAACTCCATTTGAGTCACACATAGAATTGAGGAAAATGAGGTGCAATATAGATAATCTCCTATGGAAACAACTTGACATAATGAGAGAAGATGTGTATGAATGTTGATAATATTGATCTATTCTTTTCAAGTAGTTTGCTAAGAAAATATAAATTTTCCAACACAGATTAATTCTTTTTTTTTGTTACAGATGTAGAAGCTGAATTTACAGGCAGACTACAATAGGACAAAAAGTTTTCATGTATTTGTGGCCACCAAAGGGCAATTGCAGATAGCAGCTACTCATACACTGAAAGTGAGATAATCGGCCTTAACTGTGCTGAATTACTGTGAATAAACATCCAGGCAATATTGCCAGCTGGGTAGAAAAAGCAGTCCTGTGCAAACACTTGTGTAGAACTGAAAGTTGTGTAAAGTATGTACAGTTTTGTGTACAAAAGTGTTTTTATCTTTAAAGTGGATTGTTTAATAGAGACCAAGGCATAGGAATAAATTCTTGGAATATATTGATTTTTAGTTCTAATTTTTCATGTGGTTTTGCCATGGTGAATATTCTTTATGTCCCTCCCTGGCTTTATGGAAGAATAATCTTTTTCTTTTCTATAGAGTAGAAAATTACTTTTACGTTCTTCTTTGTACTGTTAACTTTAAGAACCTTGCATTTCTTCATAAATCTCTGTTACCTGAATTTTTGCCATCTGTAGTTGAAATCCACAAGCATAGTTGGAAAAAACTGAAGTACTGTTTCTGATTACTGTGGAATTTGTAGTGGTGCCTAGTACCAAAGGAAGTTTACACCTTTTATACATAAAATTTTGGGAATATTGACCCATATTATAAATTACTCTAACTGAACTCATTTTGGAGGTTAGGGACAACTCATATGTTATGATTTATTTGTATTATGTTAGTTATAGTTCAGAGAAATATCACTTAGGTTGATCTAAACTACTGACTGAGGAATGTCAGTGACTGTCACCTATATCCAAAGTACTGCATGTAAAAAACTAATAATGTTCTGTTTTATCAGAAATTTAAGTAGTTTGATACGTATTATATCACTTAATTTGGTGTTGACTGTCATGGATTTCAACGAAAATATTATCAGCAGCCAGCAGTGAAACCTAGCAACACATCTCATTAGAGGCCTGCCACTGCTGATGTCCCCCAAGGTTCAATACTGAGCTCAGTATTGTTTAAGTATTCATCAGTGACTTGGATGAAGGGACAGATGCCTCCTCAGCAAGTTCATTGATGACACTAAGCTGGGAGGAGTGGCTCATACCCCAGAGGGCTGTGCAGCCCTTCAGAAGGACCTTGACAAGCTGGAGAGATGGGCAGAGAAGAACTGTCTGAAACTCAACAAAGGCAAGTGCAGGGTCCTGCACCTGGGGAGGAATAACCCTAGGTATCAGTACATGCTGGGGGCTGACCTGCTGCAAAATAGCTCTGTGGAGAAGACCTGGGAGTCCTGGTGGACAACAAGCCCTCCATGAGCCAGCAGGGCCCTTGTGGCCAAGAAGGCCAATAGAATCCTGGGGTGCTTTAGGAAGAGCATTGTCAGCAGGGTGAGGGAGGTGATCTTGTCCCTCCATTCAGCCCTGGCACAGCCACATTTGGAGTTCCGAGTCCAGTTCTGAGACGCTCAGTACAAGAGGGACATGGAGCTCCTGAAGCAGGACCAGTGGAGGGCAACAAAGATGATTAAGGGATTGGAGCATCTAGCTTACAAGGAAAAGCTGAGGGAGCTAGGTCTGTTCAGCCTTGAGGAGAGATGGCTGAGAGGGGAAATGTCTATAAGTATCTGAAAGGAGGATGTCAAGAGGACAGACCCAGGTTGTTTTTGGTCATGCCAATCTATAGGTTGTATGAAGGCTGTTGGCAACAGCACTGCGGACTCTGTCATCTGCTGCCACCGTCCATCCCCTCCCGTTTCTCCAAGGTGCAGCTACAGGACATGGTGCTGAAGAAAAGTGGTGAAACATGGTGCTGAAGGACGGGGCTAGTGGGGGAGGCTGTTGCAGGCAACAGAGCCAAGTGGGTGAACCCCAATCTGGCTGAGCCAAAAGGAGCACAGTGAAGAGGTAGAAAAATGACAGCACCATGCAGGACTGACCCCCAGCACAGTAGAGCAGTCCAAAGGGTTGCTGGAGGAACCAGCAAGGAACTGAGCCCAGCAAAGCAGCAGCACAGTGCGTCTCAGATAACTTCGCTTTTGGGAATGTGTCCATCATTGTTTTTCTCTGCTTTCGGGGCAGGAAACACTAGCTGCGGGAGTCCCTGCCCAACGTTTTGTCTTTGTGCCAGCAGCTACCCAGAAATAAGTCAAGGTGTTGAACACCTTCTCGTGTGTAAAGCACCTTCTCTTTTTGTATACTTTTGTTATTAATAATGCTGCTGTTACTGTGCATTTCTCATTCCATTGCTGTTTGCTTTCAGTAAATTGTTATCTCAACCCATAGTCTCTGCCTTTGTTCCCTTCTTACCAGATGGGGTGGGAGAACGGAAGTGGCTTTTTTGGGGTAAAATTTCTGTCTGGTGTTAAACCACTGTGGTATGACCTGACATGTTTTGCTTGTCCACAAACAGGTGGAGACTGAGAAGTTAGTGTGAAGGCAACTGGTGTTGTTCTGAACAAGTGTTTTAAATGTTCTTCCCTTATGCAGATTTCAGAAGAGCTGGATAGGGATGTCAAACAGAGATTTCACGTCTTGTGGCCTGACTAATAATTGGAAAAAAAAAAAAAAAAAGAACCTTGTTTTCAAAGCTGATGTTCCACATGTTTCCATGGTAACTAGAGCATTCACTGACATCAAGGTTTCTATATTGTTATCTTTTAAAATTCATTTTTATTGTTAGTATATTTCCCATGTTTTGACTTAGAAGTGATAAGTTGTAACATTTTCTAAATTATATGTTGGGTGTCTCAAAGGACCACCTTGTAAAGAACATTTATTTAATTTCGCAGGAGTAGTTTAGGCTGATAACAAAGAGCATGGGGAAAAAAAAGGTATGATTTCTTAAAAAAACACAGCTCTGGAATAATTGCAGTATAGTTAGACCATTCATACTTGGATTCCTACGTTTGCAGTGTCTCAGTTGAAGCTTTTGATCAAAAGGCCAAATGCATTACCATACTACTACTGGTAACTGGGTCATGGGAAAAAATAAAGCTCCCAATCTTCATGTGTGCAAAGAATCTGCCATTGTTACCTTCTGTTGTTAGTACAAACACAAAACTGTCACTGCCTATAAATGCAGTACATTTTTTTTATCTGTTTCTTAGTATGTTTTAAGATGTCTAACATTTACTCTTGAAAGCTTGGGTTACCAGATAAATGCCCTTTTTATCCTCTTTTTTACCAACTGTTGGAATCTGAGAATAATGCTGATGATTTTTGTTTTTAATATTCCTGCTTTTTTAGAAGATACATTGGCACTGATTACATAAGGGGAATTGTGTGACAGAAGGCTGATATGACTTTTAGGACTAATTCAGAGATGTTGGCAATAAATCTCCATAGAGACTGGGGGTTCTTTTGTTCCAAAATTACTTCACCAGTTCCTATGAAGCATAACTCGCATCTTTGGTATTTCCTGGTCTTCCTTTGTCTGTATGATACATTTTATGAGCGCTTTACTCAGGTGTGTTCCCTCTCATTCTGCAGCAGTGCAAGATATTAATAGGTGTTTTGATATCATGTGACATTCTGAATTTTTATTTCTGAATGTAGATTAGAGTTTTTTTATATAATTACTACTGGCTTATTCAGTGATAGAAAAAACTTCAGAAACATGCAGAAAATATTTATTACGAAAATAAAAATCCTCTTCATATACAGTGTATCCAGTGACAACCACACTTTCATTGTATTTTTTTTTTTGGTATTTAGTTTTTCCTATGTCACTTAAAAAACAATTTATTCCTCTTCCACGATGTCTTCAAATATAACTCCTTTCCAAAGAGGCCAGATATGGGTGTTTCCTACATGTGAGCTGTGCAGCAAATCAAGTCAGTCATGTTTTTCTTCTACACAGAATATATGCTATGATAGCTGCTGCTCTTATTCGTGCTTAATGAACCAGTGTTCATCTGTTTTCACTCACGCTTTCTTTTTGAGAAACAGTATTTTTAAAACGGCTATGTCAGTGTTTACACTAAGAAACCTGAAACCCGAATATAGATGAAATCACAGTGACCATTTCAGGGTCCAAACCACTATTATTATTATTATTATTATTATCATCATCATCATTAGCATTATTATTACCACTACTACTGCTATTATTTTCTATTCAGGCCAAACATTGCTATCAGATCATGTGTGTGATGATATCATGAGTTCTGAGGAGCCTTTCAATTTAGAAACATGGAACTTGCTTGAAAGTTGGGTTGACAGCTTTTTATATTTTTCTTATAAGCTCCTACTTCAGGAAACTTGCTACAGTCATAGAATGCTCTCTCTCTCTCTCCATATGTATATGTATTCAGTGATGTATATAACAATATATGTATGGATATATTTATGTGGTAGTTATAAACCTTTTTTCCTGTTGAATATATGAAACCAATCTTGCTTTTGTAGTTCAGACATAACACCCATCTAACAGTCAATGACAAAGGCAAATTGTTAAAAATATTGGTTGAGAATAAGAAAACTTAAAATTTCTACAAATATGATGCTGTGTAGAAACAGGGACTTCGCAATTGTATGTGTGTTTATTTTCCAGTTTCTCTGTCCAAAGTCTTGTGGAGAATTTATCATTAACATAACAGAAAGACAGATTGTCAACTTTTTCAGTATTAGTTGCTGGCTTCTTTTAGAGCTAATCATTAGTTTAACTTGTATCAGGCTGCACAATGTTTCATAGTTTGGAAGTCATATGGTCTTTATGAATTTTAAGCAGTATATGGCATCAAACCTTTCCTTTGAGGAAAATTGATAGTAATATAATTGAGTGACTTTCTTGATGCAGTTTAATCATGCATTATCTTTTAGCTTCTGATGTTTAAATGAATCAGTCATGTTTAAGCTTTTTTACTGGCTTTATTCCTTTAATATCAGGTGTTTCTAAAAATATATTCTTTTATTTTGCTATTTGAGACTTCTAAAATCTGTTTTTAAGTTTTAGCATTAACTGCAGAGTGAGAAGGATTTCTAATGTTCTGATAGCAATATAAGTCATAGAAGGAAGCACTTTTTGATATCTAATTATCATCTCAAATATACTGCTTAAAGAAAAAAAATATAACTGCAAGAAATGAGAAAGAGCAGAAGAAGGGGGAATATAGGAGGTGAACAGCATAATGACATGGTAAATGATGAAAAGAGAAAGGGATGGCTAAACTAAACACATGAATGAATATTCAGGTGTTCTGTTTTAACCAAATAAATGTGAATAATAAATGAAACTAATTAAGCAACATCACTGGATTCTTAAATTAAAAAGAAAAAAAAATTGTGAAAGAAGGCCAAAGTGACTTCAATTAGAAAAGATGTAAAGATGGTATTATTGTTGCAGAAAATGTTATTCCCCACTGTGAAAACAGTGGGTCAGCTAACAAGAGAACAGGTTAAGATACACTGCATGTAGTCTGCTTTTGTGACTTCATTCCAAGAGATCATACATAATCGAGTAGGTTTTTGTAGGAATTCTTTGTCAACTGGGTACTGTTGTTGTTCAGCAAAGATGGGGAAGAATTAAAAGCTCGGGTTTTTTGTAGTCTATTGAGGAAGATTCCCTTCATCTAATGTTTTCTCTGGACTTCCAATTCAAGTCTGGAATAAAGTGAGCACAGAAATTTTTCATGTAGAGAAGTTTTTTTGCCGTGTGCCTTTCTCTGATTAAAGCATTAGTGAACCCATTATTTTCTTTCTTTTCTGTTTCTTTCTTTCATTCTTGTTCCTTCTTTCTTTGAGAATTTTTATTACTCTCCATTTTGTAAAGCCTGTTTCTTGTCAGAAATCTACGGTAGGTAGCACCTAAGTGTTGGGCATTGAACATGCTCTAAACTTGTCTTTGTTCTAATTAGATAGTGCTTTTTAATGAAGAAAATGAACTCCAGGTTTTTTTCATTACTTTTCCTCCTTTTCTTAAACTTTAGGAAGACAAAACATTGCATCAGTAAGTCTGCCAACATGTTTTTTAAGAAGTCCTTTGACTGCTTGTACAGTGTTGACATCAATTGACATCTATAACAAATTCTGATTTTTGCAGACTTATGTTTTGTCACAAAGCTGAAATGAACTGTGTTTTATTGTACATGTACAATAACAACTTTCATCATTTACTCCATCTTTCTATCTTTGGTTAAATGCAGGTAGATAGAAATGAAACTCAACAGGTTTATTTTCATCTCCCTCCAATAAGACTATCTTAACACATAATATGTGTCTGTGCCTGTGTTGTCCTAATTAGGACATAACTTCAGCACAAAATATTTTGGATTTATATAAATATGTATATTCACATATAATTATTATATACACTAATTCTGTATACAATATGTTTATTTGATCTGGTCAAAATAATCTCTAGTGTCAACTGATTTCAGCGGATTATATCTTCATCTGGTTTGGAACTATCAAATTTCTTCTTGCTGTCAAAACTACTCAGATCTATTTTTTACTAATTATGACACGATCCTAAAGAAAAATCGAGGGTAGAGGTTCTTGAGTTTTTTTAAGAGAAAGATGCAATCTTGGCTCATATAGACATGTTTTGTTTGGAAGGGAATGAATTCTAGTCTGTGTAGCAATAATGTGGTAACTGCACAGCTGAGAGCAAAACAGATTGCTCCATCTCTGACCCATTTGAATATGCAACATTCTGGTGTATCATTGTTGTCAAATCCCACTGAAGTCAATGATGCAAGTCCCTTTTCCAAGTCAAGAGAATTTTGCATCATATAAATAATAGTCGATGGAACAACTGTCCAAGCTGCTCCCTGAGCAACATACTGATCCTGCAATGCACAACCATAAAAACTGTATTATTTTTGCATAGCAAGTACTATATCTAACCACACAATTTAATATTATGCAGAAACTTTCGTTACAGGAATCTTGTGAGAATATTGTTGAAACATGCTCACTGGCCCTCTTTTTGAAAAAATGCTCGAGAATAGTTGACCTGAGATGGATATCAAATGCATAAATTTTGATAATTCTGAATCATTAACATATGGAAAATAGATACACAACTAAAATGAGTTTTATCATGGAATGTATCAAATAAGCTCTTTAATAGAAAGGCCTGTTGCCCTAAGACTGATGGATGTAACTAATTTTGCCATGGAGAGCACAATTATCCAAATAATTGATATTTATCCTTTACTTTCCCAGCCTTGTAATTCTTTTTATAGTTGTATTCAGTGATATTATTTTTATCTTAAAAGCATTAACTTCTCTTTTCTTCCATTTGGTCTATCCAGGCTACCAACTGTGCAGAGCATATTGTTCATGCCACCTGCAAATTATATCACTAAAACTCATGGCATCATCAGTTGATTTTATAACCCTTCACTGAAGTTTAATTGCTTTATTTGACTACATAAAGCCTTAGCTGAAATTCAAAGCTTCAAGAGTCTTGCATTTTTCCAAGAATGCTTATTTCCTAGGTATCAGTCAAGATACATTATAATTTTTACCATCAGAGAGATTAATCTTACTGCCTGTACCACACAAATTGGATAATCAAAGCAGGTATACTTGGATCCACAGTACATTTCTTATGGCAAGCAGTGAAAAATAAGAGAATAACAAAATCCATCTGTGGTGTCTGAA
>VWZT01007037.1:24006-69075 GCA_013397055.1 Pachycephala philippinensis | reverse complement strand
CCCCAACCAGAAAAAAAAAAAAAAAAATCTCTAGGAAAAAAGATCAATATTACATCAAACTAATCTGTTATCGCTTCTTTCCCTGACCTTTTGGTAAACCACTGCATATATTGTTTCTGAGTGATTGACTTTGAGGGAGAAAGGGAAACTTAGAGAAGGTATATCTTTCTTCCGTTTCTGTATTTTTGTAAATTAGACTTACCTAACTAGTGAGATAATGCTGCACAAAATCTTTGTGTTTAGATTATTATTATGAAATTACAAAATTGTGATAATTTAATTTAAACCTTCAAATTCCAATGTGATGACATGTGAGTGGCTGTGCCCTTCATAGAGATTTTGAATCCAGAAATGTTTATGGTCTCCTTTTCTTCTTTTACCTCTTGGTATTATTCAGGCACATTTAGAAAAGGATAGCAACTGCCCTACTTCCTCCATCCCTGTTTTTTCCTTCTAAGGAAGAAGGGCAAGAGCTTTGTATTTCCTTGATTTCTTTTTTTTCTTTTCACTTTATCCCTATGCTACTTAGTACTTCTGTATTAAATTGCACCTGCTGAAATGCTCAGTTGAAGAAATTACTTTGCTTCTGTGCCCTGAAACACGGGAAATGTCTGGCCCCTCCAAGCTCCCAAAATCAGTACTGAGTCTATGGGAATGTTGCCAAAGAAACTCCATCTTTCCACTTTCCTGAGCTTTACCTTTGAAGCTGGTAAAGTCATGACTCTTTGGTAACATGGATGATGGGGCAAGTTTCCACTCTGCAGAAGCTAGAACAGGCAGAGGGGTTATGCAAGCCAGGTTCATGAAGGCACAGAAAATTAACATTAGTATTGGCCTTGTATCAACATAGGGAATAAATGTCAGTTTTCTGTAGTTAAAAAAATGTCCTTACAGATTGCTAGACGCATTGAATGACATAATTGAAAGTTGATGTCACATACATATTGGATTTGCAGTTGTCCCTCTTTGCAATCTCCTAGCCTGTTAGGTGTGGAATTACTTGGACAGAAGCTGTGAGCTGGAGAAGACTCATATTCCTTGGTTTAGCTAACGTGACGCAACCTCTCCTAGTGGTAACAGCCAAACCAACAATTTTTGTTTTTAAAATATTTCTTTTATGTAGCAGGACATATTAACAGGCTAATTTTAAGCAAAGTCGAGGCAGAAACAGTCTCCTCTCTACTCCCCTTCCAAAAGAAATCTCAGGCTATGACACAGCCTCATAAGAGTGGAAATCACAGCTATGTTAAAAACAGGTAATTCTTGTCTTATATTATCTATTCTGTACTAAGTTGACAGTTTCAATAAAGTATTAGAGCTCCTGAGAGACCAAGTGTTCAATCTTGAGATAATTTCACAAAATTATGTTTTAAAATACATATTGTTACCTTGGAACAACAAGAAGAACCTTAAATGCATCTGAGGATCAGTTTTGTAATATCCGTTTTCAGGCTGAAAATATTGCCTTTTAAATTCAATTTCTTTTGGTCTGTTACCTTTGGATTCTTGTTTTGTACTCTCTTGAGAAATACTGGGGTATTGACAGTTTTGCTAAGAAATCATCCTGTTTACAATTCTTGTTGAAACTGTTATGTCTGTAAAATACATCAGCTTCAATAAAATTTCAATTTCCATCCCATCCTAAGTAGCTTAACAGCTTTAGTGACTGTGGCAGCAGAAGAACCTGTTTCTTCAAAACTCCTTTCCTTGCCTCAAAGAACCTTTGTGCTACTCTTTAATATAAGAAAATGTGGAAGCAAAAAAAGAGCCTTGTCAAGGTTTCATATAAAATATTTTAACCTCTAAAATTCTTAGAGTGAGAGAAATTTTCGAATAACTGAAGTTTCATTTGTTTATTTGTTTTTTCATAGAATGTAATGCCCTGCGTTGGAAGGAACCTCAAAAGATGATCTGGTTCAGCTTTCTGTGGACTCTAGATAAGATTATCTAGTATCATGTCCAACCACATCTTGAAAACTTTCAATGATGGGTTCAACACTATGTCCTCAGAGAAGTTGTTCCAGTGAGTGACTGTTCTCACTGTAAAACAATTTATTTCTTCTGTAGAGATGAAACCTTTCCTAGTGCAACTTGTATCCATTGTCCCTTGTCTTCCCCATGCGGCTCCTTGTGAAGAAAGAATCTGACTGTATCTTTCTTGAATTGTGGGGACCAAAACTGGCCACAACACCCCAGGTGCAGCCTGATTAGCACTGAGTAGAGTGGGATGATCACATTTCTAGCTCTGCTAGTAACAAGCCTGCAGGTGCAGCCCAGAAACTGATTTGTCTTTTTAGCTGCAGCACTGCATGGCTGACCCATGTTCAACTTGTCTACCAGGACTCCTATGTCCCTTTCAGCAAGTCTGCTTCACAGCCACGTGGATCCTAGCCTGTAATTTGATCTTTGGTTATGCTGCCTCAGGTGCAGAACTTTACTTTTGTCTTTGTTACACTTCATAATTTTCTTTCAGCCCATCTAAGTCTTTCTGTAAGATAGCTTTCCCTTCTAGCACGCCCACCTCACCACCCAGCTTTATGACATCAGTAGATATGATGAGGATACTTTCAATTCTGGAGGCAGACCCTTTTTGACAGACTGCCAGTCTGAGTAAAAAACATTAAACACCATCCTCTAAAGTGTGGCCTGTTATCCAATCTCCTACCTACAGAATCTGTAACTTGCTGGTTTCTTTGGTTTTCAATTAAATTAGTCTGTAAAGTATTTAAAATAAATTCCTTCTTTCTAAGAACGTGTCATAGAGAATCCCTGCCTGAGAGGTGTCTTTGAACAAACCAGAAGTATATGACTATTTCATTTACTGGTGAGAACAATCCTGGAGAGTTTACACAACCCTAGAACTTAACTCATAACTGTTACTGAAAATTTACTGTATTGTAAATTCTTACAAATGAATGGAAAAAAAAAAAGCACACTTAAAAATATTAATATGAAAAAAACTAACAAAGCTAAATGTGGGGTTTTGTTGGCATACACATGGCCAACATAGTTCCAGATGTCGGCGTATATTGGGCCAACACAGTTTGCAGTATAAATACGCAATACCATTTGCAGTAATCACGAATGGGCAAGAGCTACAGCGGCTCACCATCCCTCTTAGAGGCACGGTCACCCATAAAGCAGTCCAATCCCAGACTTGCTTGGGCAAGAGCTACAATGGCTCACCGTCCTTCCCAGAGGCACGGTCGCCCAAGGCAGTCCAATCCTGGACTTACATGCGTAGGCTACTCATGGCTCTCCTGGGCACACCCCCGCCCAGGGATTACGCGCCGGCCGGCTTTTCCACTTCCCCCAAGTGGATTGCAGTCTGTGAGGCTTATACTGCCAGAGGCTTTCAAGAGCTTCTAAGGCTCAAAGCCAATTATCACTGCGATACATGCAAACACGGGGCACTAGATATTAGAGTCCAAAAGTCCAGCTAAGGCTCAAAGCCAATTATCACTGCGGCAGTGGCAGGCAGTGGCAGGCATCATCTCAGCTGTAGCTCAGTATCTGCCCTTGTGAGCCTGCAGCATAGCCTTTTATACCCATTTCTTGGGCTACTCATGTGCTTCTTGTTACAGGAATCACCACACCTGCATTCAATGCTGGCCTTCCCCTCCTCCCAGGGACACAGCTGTAAGCCATCAAGGCCAAGGCCGCCCGCAGCCCACTCCTAGAACCCTACAGGTTTTCATGTTTCATTATTAGATAAAAGTATTTTCACTATGTAAAAACTACTCATTTAACTTTCTACAAACTATATTTAAGGTAAACAATTTAGCATTAAATAGGTTCCAGAGTTTCAGCATATGTGTGTAGCATGTAGTCTTTGCCTAAGAGCTGATGAGAGCATCTATTAAGTACGATAACTAGTATCTATATGGGTTGAAGGCGTTCAAAAACCTGCTAAACAAAACCTGAATGTTCAGGACTGTGCAAGAAGAAGTTTTGCAGTCATGTAAAAGCCCTCTCACCTATGCCTATTTGAAAATTATTTATAGCACTACCAGTAAAATTAAATTTATTGAAGAGGAAATAAACAAAAAAAATCCATAAATAACATTTTGGCTTTCATTGAAAACAGAATTAGAAGAAGCTAAATATCCCATGCATTTTCCAAAAAAACCCACCCCACATGAAGGACTATTAAGAGACAAAATGTATTTTCTGTGTAATTTTGATTGTTTCGTTTGTTTTAATTCTCCTTTCCATAGAAGATTATTTAATTTTGATCAGGTTTGATTTCTTAACAAGCTTATTTTCATGATAGTGTTTAGAGGTTTTGAAATTCTCAAGTGTTTTCATATTTATATATTAATAAATTGTATTTAAAGCTTTCAGCTTTTATCATGATTGCACCTCACTACATTAAGATCAAAATCTTGCTCAGTCTGTTCCTGTTTGTATATATAAAGTTAACAGAGTTGTCACAGTTTGACCCCAGCTGACAGCTAACCCACACATAGCTGTTTGCTCACTACATGGCAGTGGGCTGGGGAGAGAATAGGAAGGACAAAAGTGAGAGAACTCTTGTGTTTAGATAAAGATAGTTTAAAACAAAAAACCAAAAGCGGCACACACAAGCAAAATCAAACAAGGAATTAATTCCCTGTTCTCCATGGGAAGGGAGGCCATCCCCACAAAAGCAGGGCTCCATCACGCATAACAGGGGCTTGGGAAGAGAAACGCCATCACATAAAACACTCCTTGCTTTCTTCTTCTTCCTCCCACCTGTATTCTGAGCATGATGCTCTATGGTATGCAATATCCCATGGGGCAGTTGGGGTCAGCTGTCCCATCTCTGTCACCTCCCAACTCCTTGTGCACCCCAGCCCCCTTACAGGTGGTGATCCCATGGAAAAGGCATTAGTGGAGAGGCGTGAAGAGTAGAAAAGGCCTTGATAAGGGCTGCTCAGCAATAACTGAAATATCCCTGTGTTATCGACAATGAACAAATCTATAAAATAGTCCCATGTTAGCTTCTGTGAAGAAAAATACCTCTATCCCAGCCAAAACCAAAACAGAGTATTAGATTAGAGTAATAAACAATTGGTTCTTTAGGATTTGCTGAGTCAAAAGACATGTGTGAAGACACACAGTTACGTATATGAACACATATGGATTATTGTTTATATTAAAATGTGCTTAATAGAAATAAAAATAAGAGCAAAAACAAACAAAAGAAACTCTTGTGTTCTAAGTACAATTATACCATTTGAGTTAAACTCTTTTGGCACTTTTTTTTTTAATTCCTTCCAGGAAAATTTACAAAGCACTTAAAAATTCTTGCCAGGTAAGCCAAGAATATCAAGAGCCTTTCCAAACTTATTTGGATCCACTCTGCTTCCATTTTCCAGTCTAAGTAGTCTTCTTCCTGCGAATTTCTAAGAAAGCTTCACCAGCTGAGCATCAAAACAAAAATACCTGAGTATTTCCCACCAGGTCTTGTCTGTCTTCAAATACGATAAATCATTGATGCTCCAGAAGATGTGAAGAAAAAAAATGTCTCCAATTTTTCACCACGGAAAACAGACTGGCTCACTCCTAGCAGCTAGCTGAAGCATTAGATTTAATTATAATCATTATCTTAATGTAAAGCTGCTAGTGTTATGAGCATGCTGAAGCAAGCGCTGTACTTTGAGCTCTCTCCAATGTGGACAGCAGTGAAAGCATCACCTCAATCTAGAAGTCACCATAGTCAAGCCACCTTCACAAACATGCTGCAGAATTCTTCTCAGAAATTGAATCAAAATGTATTCAAAAAATCTCCAAACAATGATCAATTTATTACCTGTTTTTTTGACACTACTTCAAAACTGGAGCAAAAATTTTCTCAAGGGATTTCCAATTCTACATCCCAGTGCATGACAGGTAATACGTGTCATGACACCTATCATCTCTTAAATCGCTTTCCCTTATTAATAGATTACAGACATGGAAAGCTGTTGCCATACACCGGGGCAACATAGTTCCAGATATTGCCTTACACCAGGCCAACACAGTTTGCAGTATAACATTGGGGCACCATCTGCAGTAATCACGCATGGGAAGAGCTACAGCGGCTCACCGACCTTATGGGCAAGAGCTACAGCGGCTCACCATCCCTCTTAGAGGCACGGTCACCCATAAAGCAGTCCAATCCCAGACTTGCTTGGGCAAGAGCTACAGCGGCTCACCGNGGGTACCAGATGTCAGAGTCCAAAAAGTCCAGCATAGAGCAGAGTGGCAGGCAGAGGCAGGCACAAGCTGGCATCGGCAGGCACCAGCTCAGCATCCACGCAGTCAGCTCCAGCTCAGCTCAATATCTGCTACTCTTGCGATCCTACAGCACAGCCCTTTATACCCATCATCTCTTGGGCTACTCATGTGCTTCTTGTTGTAGGAATCACCACACCTGCATTCAATGCTGCCCTTCCCTCCTCCCAGGGACACAGCCGCAAGCCATCAAGGCCAAGGCTGCCTACAGCCTACTCTTGTAACCCCACAGCAAGCTGTTGCTATTCTTGTATTTTTTAGCTATGTTTTGGTGCCTAAACTTGCAAGCTGCTTTTTTTTATTGTTATTAGAACTCTTGGTAATGGAGACATTGTCTCAGTAACCTCTACAACTTTTTATAAACATGTTGGATTGTTTTTCTCTCTTCAGAACCCTTAAGATCCCTGTGGCAACAGCAGCAATTGCTTACAAGAACAAATAATATTAGAGAAGTATCTAACGTATTTTTATCTGTCTTAAGTGCAATATAGTGGCTGGAAACAAGAAGGAAAGCTGCCATCCTGTAACCAGTCAGCTCTCCCTGGGACAACATCAGGTGATCCATGGTTCACTGGCACTCCACAGACTCTAGTTTGCCTTAGGAAAGGAATGACTGGTCTCATTATCCCGGTAAATGCCTCAGGGCAATGAAGAGTCAAAGAATCATTCTCTTCAAGCAATGCATTTTGGGGAAACTATCTCTAACTGGAGTACCTTAGAGTCCTGAGAAAATCTTTTTCTCAAGAGACTACCTCATTACCTTTGTGACTGTACTGTCACTGAATTCCAGAGAGGAGCCTGAGCTGGAGAATTGATGAGGGGTAGAGAGGAGTGAGGACCCTGCCCCTTTGAAATTCATACCTTTATTAGGAGCAAAATGGCCCTCATGTAGTGAATGTTGGGCTTATTATAAAATTATACTTGCAAAAATACTGAAAAAACATACATGTAAAATGGGCTAGATTGGAAAGGATGTGAAATTATTTGAAGAAAAAAAATTATCTGCTCCTGTGTATAGGAGGTTTGTCATTTTTCTTCCCGGGAGAAAAGTGTGTGGAATAGCAGCACTGCTACAACTTTAATTTTACTAAAAAAATGCTATCTATATCTATAAATGAAATCTTCCACATTTAAAGTATGAGTTTGGCAAGTTATACAGGAAAAAAATGAAAAAGCTTAAGAAATTTATTTTAGAATGTTCATCAAAAATGCTCCCACCATGGAGAGTGGAGGCTTTGACTTAAATACGAATAGCTGTCCACATTCAGAATTAAAGACATCAGAATTCTTTTTAGCTACATTTTTGAGACCTTGATTGCTGGACGCCCTCATCAGTTTCTCACTAAGCAAGGATAAGACCATTATGGAAATTGCGAGCTCATGCTCACTCCTGTATTTAAATAAATAAACAAACATATTTTAATAGAGATGTGAAAGTAGAATTTTTTATGCAAGCCACTGATCTATTTATTTATCTATTTTCTGAAACAAAATCTCATGATTACTTTCCACATTTTCAAGTCTCATAAATAGAATTAACCTTATCAATTTAAAGCATTATTTAATGAGAATGAACGTGTAAGTAACCTGTTCGTTGTCTGTCAATATGCTAAGAGATCCTTTGCTGCAGGTTTCTCACACAGTTTCTGTGGCATATTTTTGGACATTGTTTGCTGCTTATTCATGATGTGGTAATCTACGAACAAGAGTTCACTGAGTTTGGTTTTGTTGTTTTGTTTTGTTTGAATTGGGTTGGGGTTTTTTGGTTGTTGTTTTGGATTTGGAGTTTTTTTCACATTATTTTTCTTGTATTTGTTCTTAGCTAAATGTTCAGGCATTTAGAAAAGAAAGTTCACCCATTCTTTGTAATACTGCTGCTCACCTCCCACATACCACCAGCCCTTCTAAGCTGCCTTGGGTAAATTGGCAACTAAGATTTCAGGCAAAATCTTTCTGACTGTAATCCCTGCTGTCACTGTGAAATAACTTCCTAGCACCTATCTCTCAAGGGCATTATTCATCTCATACTGGAGAGCACTTGCCAATGTAGCTGTTGAAGCAAACTGTAAGCCACTTCAGTTTAAGAGTGTGATTCACAAACCTAAATAATTTCTGAAATCCCAGACATGTTCCCAAACTGCTAAATTATGGAACATGCAAAGGGTTTCTGCTCTCTACTGCATTGAAGAAATCAGAGTGTTACAAATAAGGACTGATGTGCCCAAACTCTAGGTAACTAAACTCTGTATTAGTAATTACTGAACTGAGGTGTCAATTAGTAATCATACACTAAAAGAACAACAGACCCTAAAGGCAATTGACTGTTTATTTAAAACTTAAATTGTCTGAAGTATCTGAGCTTGACAAATGAGTTTTTCATTATTTTTTTTTGTCTCTGTGTGAATTTTTAAAATTCTTCTAAATTTAGGACCCTAATTGGTGGATTCTAGGATTAGAATCTAAAATACTCATTTCGCAGTAGAATCTACTGAGATAGTCCTCCGAGGCCACAGTGCAATTTCAGCTGTCCTTTGTCTGACTCTGATGTCCCTCCCACTCAGGACAATGTGGCTCATTTCCCTATATGGGAGCAAAACTAGTATTATGGCTACAGGAACACCTGGGTATCTAAGCCAATATTATGTTCTTAATTTTGGGAGGTGGCTCTTTCATTTCTAGGCAGTACATTTCTAAACCATCATAATGTTTAATCCCTTTGTTTACTTTCAAGGAATTCAGTGCTAAAATCACTATAAATGGAGAGAGAAATATATGCACAGTAACATCTCTAAAGCCCAAGACCATACAGAAAAGAAATACCCTCATTTGGACAGCAAAAGTATCTCTCAGTAGGAGAAAGGAGAATTAAAAGGCTGCGGTGTTCACTTATACCACTCTTCTATCTGAGAGATCATACTCAGTTTGAAATCTGCAACAATTCCAATTCAGTAACAACCATCAATGTAAGGACAAGAAATAACATGAGATATTTCAGAACTCATTCTCTACCTCTTCATTTTAGGAAAGCTTTTTTAAATTTCATCTCTCAAGGAATTTGTGAGGATCGTGAGTGTATTCATACATCTTTATGAGAAAATAATGCCTTTCATAGTTCTCTAAAAGTTAAAGACAAGTACCCAAGCCTTTCATCTGTAATAAAGAGTCTGTCCTGGTCTTAAAATATCTTATGGAGTTCCTATCCTTTGGTTCATTAATAAACTTTGAGTTAAATCTTTTTAAGTTCCATACTACTATGTGTGAAGAGGAGGGGATTAAAAAGAGCAGAAAATAACTTTCTGGGAGCAAGACTTAAGAAGAAACTGCTAAGTGGTTCTTGTGTCCATAATTTCTTTAGGCTAATCAAGATAAGTTCAGAGTCTGCCCCAGGCTATCTTGTTCAAAGAACAAAGACCCAAACAGACATTGTGTTTTCCAATTACAGGATTGCAACTCTATGGATTGCTAAAGCTTGTGTGAAGTTTAAGAATAGTATAAAGCATTTGAAATATTTAGAAAACTTGGATAGTTGTCTCTGATTTTGAACATTAGGGTTATTAAAAATCAGAAAATATTAGGGTGCATTTTACTTTGTTTAAAATTAATTGAATAGGGTTTACTCATGTAGAACAAAAAAAAAATCGCATTTAAAATGCACAATAGCTTTTCTGCCTGTATTAATTGTTTCAGTAAAAGAATTCACACAAATTGTCAACATCAGTTTTGCAAATCTTAAACATCTATATTTTAGAAATGAGTTCATATATACATCTTCTGTGGAAACTAGGGCCTAGTAAAAACTGTTGTGGTCTTTTTAATTGGAAAATTCTGATAATAGAAAATAATTTTTAGGTGTTTCCTAGGACCAGGAAAGAAATCTGATCAAAACCAGACTGATTTTGTGGTTGCCATGTATCTAGACTCTTATTTGGTATAAAGAAAAAAAAAAATTGTAGAATATTGACTGGGTTACAGCTTTACAAATGCCATGTAAGTTTTCAAATATTTCCCTCATCTAGGTTCATTTTCCAAAGCTCTTCTATTAAATCTGTTCAATTTAAATAGATAGTCAAAGAATCAATATAATACAGAATGGAACCCTTCCTCTTCCAGAAATCTACAAGTGCCCTATATGTTGAGTTACTCTAAGAATATTTTCTTGGAAGAGTTTTTCACAGAAGACTTCTGAAATCTTGTTTTCTTCACAGTGGACAATAGGAAAGCATTTAAAATCTGTTCACAGAAAGAGACCATATCTCCTACTCTGCTAAAAACTAATACCTTTGTTGCCTATATTTTTTAAAATGAACTGGAAATCTGCTTGGGTTGAAGGTATGATCACAGTTCTTGAACTGCATAAATTTACAAGTGCCATATACCTAGTTAATAATTCTGTAGCTCACAATTAAATTACTCTCTTCTGTTCAAAAAATGACAAGCTGATAACTAATTCAGAATTTCTTTGCCTCCCAACTCATTAATGATTTGAAGAGTGCACATTTTTAATTTAAGCAATACACTTCAATGTCAAAACTGTTCCAGTGTCCCCCTGACAAGTATTATCTTATTTGTGAATACAGCAAGACAGAAATAAAAAGAGTTATTGTGTTCAGAAATCTTATGACTCCTTCTTATATTCACTATCTTTGGATTAATTGCTTCCTTGAAATATAACAAGTACCATTCATAAAACATAAACAAAACATCAAATAATTTTCTTAATATTGCAGCTTACGATGCTTTTACTCTGATGGTACAAGAAGAATGTAAGATAAAATATGGCAGTCTAAAGTTCCAGTTGTCTTAATTCACTGGGGATTGTAATGACATTTAGGGAAAATAAACATTTTACAGAAACCTTCACAAACTACTTATAAAAACTATAAATTACATCTTTGCAAGTTTTGAATAGAATAGAATAGAATAGAATAGAATAGAATAGAATAGAATAGAATAGAATAGAATAGAATAGAATAGAATAGAATAGTTCGGTTACAAGGGACCTAAAACCATCACCTGGTTCTACTGCCTGACCGCATCAGGTGTGACCAAAAGTTAAAGCATATTATTAAGGGTGTTGTTGTAATGCCTCTTAAACACTAACAAGCTTGGATCATCAACCACCCCTCTAGGAAGCCTAGAGTGTTTGACTAGTGTTTGACCAATGTCTTGCTAAAAAAAGTGCTTCCTGATGTCCATTCCGAATCTCCCTTGATGCAGCTTGAAAGCATTCCTACACATTCTGTCACTGGATACCAGGGAGAAGAGTTTGGCACCTTGCTTTCCATTTTCCCTCCTCAGGAAGCTCTAGAGAACAATGATCTAGATTTGGTGTTTAATCCGACCCACAAGTGTGATACAGCATAATAGGATCCAAGAGATTGCAAATAACTTTAGTCGTTTTGATATATAACATAATATGTGTCATTAGACATATGCCAGAAGAAAACAAAATGTTCCCATCCTTTCCCTCAGACTTGTCATGAAGGATGAAGATGAGGGAATCTTTTTTCTCTGTTTGGTATGCTGTTCTTCTTGAAGATATATTGCAGTATTTGGAAAAGCAAACTATTTATATGTAAGGAACTATGTATCAGCAAAGTATTTCACTATCAAAAGACAAAAGGTGAAAGAAGAAAGTGTACATCATCATTTTCTCAGTCTTGTCTTCTGTTCAGCTATCTAAGGCACAGTGGAGTTAATTAGACTGTTTTCATGAGCGAGTTGAGAAAGGTGGATCACAGGGGGTATGGGTTTAGAAATGTTATTAAGTTTGGATTCATGCTGGCTTTCTTGGTTATGATGTGCCTTTCTAAAGCTTTAGATTTTTAACAAAACTGGAACTGCAACCACAGCAACTGCAGGAACAGATTTCCAAGTGTGAAACAGTCTTGCCCTTCCCCGATCACAGTCGTGTGTTTGCTGGTTCTAGTGCTGTATAGCAGTGAAGTGAACAAAGATGAAGAAAATATTAAAAGGTCAGCAGCTCTGACCTTAAGCAACTGATTGGGAAATAAGAGTGTCTATGAAAAATCTGGAAATCCATGGATAATATTCCTCAAAAATGGGTAATATCGCTTCAAAAGGGAGCTGTCAGCACAGACCTACTGCAGAGGACAAAAATGTGTCAAAAGGCTTCACAGCAAGGAAGGATTTATGGAGAAACTGACAGCTCCCCATCTTCCTGACAGACTGCTGGTGTTTGTCACACAGGTAGCATTACACTAGAGAATCTCTGATTCCTCAGGGATTGTGTAGGGCTGGCTGTGCTGTGCATATATGACCACTGACTTCCTGTCTGTGTCAGGAAAGACAGGAGTCCTACGGCAGTCTGAAGCACTGTGACATTGAGATCCGTTTCCCAAGGTGACACCTCCTGTCTGATGACCTCAGTGGAGGGTTTTTTGGCCCCTGTTCCTATCAGGGCTGCTGTGGCTGAAGAGATTGCTACTATACTTTTGACATTCTCTCCTCCAAATAAACCTGTCTCTGCTTGGTGACTCCTGAAGGAAATGCCAATTGTTACTGAAACCTTCGTATGACTATGGAGCACACATTCCCTGAAGTCTAAAACAGAAAACAGAAGGGAAAATAGAACTGAAAAGCCATGCAGTACACCAGTACATAACTCAACTAGAATGAGAGAGACAGATGCTTGGTGATATTCCTCTGTGTCTCAACCCGACTATTTGCTGACTGTTTTGACATAGCAGATAGCCACAGTCAGATGAGAGCTGGCTAGATTTGAAACAAATATGGCCAGGAAGCCATACAACTGTATTACCTCAAGTTCATGTATCTTGCTGCTCTATGAGGCTGATTAACTTAGACTCAGCATCTGATGCTAAACTCAGCCCAGACAGTGAGACTTCAGGGCATGAAAAGTAGCAAAATTTCCAGTGTTTAAATGAGTTTTCATGTAAATGCTTATGTATCCTGATGTTGCTTACCATCTTTGGAAGGTTTTTCTTGATTTCTCTGTTGGATTAAGCATCTAAATCCAACTAATTTATACTTTTATTGCTCAATTCTTCTGGGCTCTTATTTTTGCAATTTGTTTATAGCCTTTAACTACACTGTATGTCATCTGGAACATAAGAATATAGTTTTGGGGTTGTAAAGTAAGTATATAGCACACAGTACAGCCCATGAAGTACTTCTTGACCTTGCTTTGAATAAGCTGCATCTAGAACCTGCATCACTGACTCAGTAGCAGCAGTTCGAGTACTCAGCTGGGATATCAGTTCCTCCTAAGTGCTTTCCATTTGACATGATTATCTGAACTTAACCATGTTACCTTCATGCAGTAATTTTGGGTGTAAGTGATAAGATGGCCATGGTTCACTCCACTTCTCTGACATCTTAACCAGAGTTGATACTAGAAAATCAAATTAATTCGTTTTATGCTCAATTATTTAGATATGAACTTTTCTGAGTGGCTAATGTGCCACAGACATTAATGACTGATATTTTTAAACAACTCCAGAAAAACAGAATAATTTCTCAAAGTGGAAACTTTAGGGCAATTTCAATATGCCCTGAAAAAATATTTACTAAAGCAAATGATCAGAAAATGGCAGTTGCTTAGTGAAACTAAGTGCAGCTTCATAACTGACACAGGTTATAGATTTTCCTTGGCAAGTACTAGAAAACTCCACTCCCTCTGTGTAACCTAATGACTTTGGTAATTTAGGACGCAGTTACACTCTGAATGCAGGAATCAGAAGAACCAACTTCACCGCATAGCTGAAGCGATTCCCAGTTATATCTTTTCCTCACTCATGCACTGTTCCTTCAGAAAGTCTTATTATTCCTTCCCAGCTGCACTATTTCTTGTGTTTTACTTCATTTTTGTATGTTCCAGAATATTGATTCAAGTTAATGCTTTTCAGTGCACCTTTATCTATTATCATGTAGCTCTGTGGTTTGGGGATTTTTTACAATCCTTTTTTTCCTGAAGTCAGGAAACATAAACTTTCCAGCATTTTAAAATCCAGTATTAGAATACATATTATTCTCATAGCTGAATGATTTTTCAATTTAAAAAAATCGTCAAATAAGTCTATTTTTAAAACCATGTAATAAAAAATTTCTAATATTCCACCAGGCAATAAAATTATCTCTCACACTGTCCCTATATTTTCAACTGTGATTGTGGACAAATGCAGTGGAAACATGCAGTTACTGCCTTTTATTGGATTTCCTCTGTAATCCTAGTGTTTGTCCCTATTAAAGAAAAAAAAATATTAATTTGATGCTTAAGATGAAGCAGACTGATCTTTGCCAGCAACAGCTACTCTGCCATTCATATATGTATAGTTCAGATTAAATATAGCCCCTTGAGAAAAAAGAAGACATTAAAAAAGAGCTCCTAGCAGCTGACAAACTTATTGGGGAAATTGTTTATCCTATGTGACCTGAGCAAAATCACTCACTTCTTTCATATCTCTTTCCCTTACAGCAAAAATAGGATAATTGTATACATGGACTTGAACAGAACAAACACGTATTTCAGTTTTCATGAAGAGGGTAGAGAGGGCAAAAATCTAGACAAAAATATACAGGTGTAATATGTCTAAGAATTAACTTTAAAATTGCAATAATTGAACCTATTGCTAGTATAGGTCTCAGCGATATAACTTGACTGAAATTTTGACTGATTTTTTTACATATAAGTCACCATGAAATACAAAATATTAATATTGATGAAATATCACCTTCGGCTTGACCTTAACTACAGCTGGTGACAAGAACTGGGGAAGAGAACTATGCAAGTTACTTAAGAAGCAAAGAAAAAGGGAAAAGGGCAATTTGGGTGGTAGCTGTAATGAATAGCAGCCACCCCAGAGAACCTGGAAGTACTGACAGTACTGCAAAAGTGCAACATCATTAGCTAGAAGTTTCTGAGACACAGTGTATGCAAACCTGAGGCTGTGGAGCAGATTATATTTACAACATCGAGAAATTTGATGAGACCAATAAATCAGAAAATTTGATGTTGACAGTCTAGAAGTGTAGCAGCAGACTGCAGATATCTTGGAGGGGAGACATTAGAGTTCTTCAAGGACGAGAGCAGGAAGACCTGGAATGGAAAAAAGAACCGAACTGACCAAAACAAAACAAAGTTTGAAAGAATTGATAAATACTTTGCAAAGGCAATAGTATGCCAGGTTTTTGAAAATCTGTGAAACTTATTTGAAAAATATAGCCGATTACAGTGATAATGCTATGGGGCTAGTTTTTACATTGGTAATATAAATGAGGAAAATAAAATGCATATGCATCATGTGGAATATATGATATGTATAATAAAATGTATTTAAGTACTTTTTCTAAATAATATCATTCTGTAATGTGGCTAGTTTTAGCCACTTCAACCATAGTATCGTTACAAAAATTATGTGAGATTTACATAGTGTAAAAGGGACTGCAGGTCAAAAAGCATTTAAATATGTGATAAACTGAAGCAGGTGGACATTTTAGACATAAAATTATGATTTTTTTGTCTCTTCTTTCAACTGAGTAATCCAATCAATATATTAGACCTAAAGGTTCTATCAATACCTACTAAAGAAATATTCTACAACTACATCATTTTTATGACTTTCAGAGATCAATTTATTAATTATTCATACACTGTTTATCAAGTTGAGTAAGAGACATGGTCAAACAGCTCACATTATAAAACGGAAATTTTAAATGAAAGTGTTTAATTGTCTAGACATCAGAATGCCTGATTCGTAGAAATATCTGAAATTCCAAATTTTCATAGCAGCTTTAGCATTGAATTCACTTTTGATGGTTCAAATATTTCTTTAAAGTACAGGGTTTTTTTAAATTTAGGAATGTATAACATAAAATAAACTTTAAAATGAAATGCTGGTTACCAATGAACATGTTTTACAGCATAAAATATACCAACAATATTATCACTCACCATGGAAATATATGGTCTCATGGGCTATTTTCCATAGAAAATTTTTCAAATACATTTTATATCTTTTATAACAGCAATGCAATAAAGAATAAATTATAGAACAAAATCCATGTCCATCTATTAGTTGCCTCTGGAAACTAAAATACCCAATTACTCAAATAAAAAGAAACAGACAGCCTTCCTGAGAGCTAAAACTTTTCAAGGAAGTACCAGAAAATAAGCAATTAAACTGTACATCAAAAACCTGAGTAATATCTAGGCTTCACTAATCTGTACTTTCTTTAAGTCAGGGCAATTCTTATATGTATTCAGATGAGCAAAGAGATATGAAATCTTGTAAAACTACACAGAAAATAAGACAATGAAAAAATAACTTATTAAATAAGTCTTTTATCACAGTCTCTCCAAATAATATTTATCTCATTTTCTTGTTGCCACAAAGGTGTTTATTCCAGTGCCTCTGTTGGAGTAGTTAATTGTTTCAACATATAAACAGAACACCTAGGCAGCATAGCACAGATATAAAGGAAGAAAATCCATTTTCACATGAAAGAAAGTATGTATGAATGTACAGATTTATAACCATTGACTGGTTAGAAAGTACCATAACTATATTTAAGAATTTGAGAAAAGGTATCCCAAAGACAAAGGAATTAACCAAAGAAGATAAAATTAGGTGTAATTTAATTTTAAAATCCTTGTTCTCGATTTCACAAGTAAAGATACTGTGATTAACACTGTTTTAAACGAAGTTCCGTGGAAGAGTATTTACATGCCTTTAAGAAAATTACATTTTTCACTATTTCTCAAAATTTCATATATAAATATTTATCTTGTGTTTTCAGCAAAAGTTTGTTAGGGTAATTGATCAGAGAGTCTTAACAAGAAGCAGGAGAGAAAATTGTACTTGGGTCCCATGAAATACAATACTGTTCAGTTGTGACAAAGAAAGAACTAAGATTTTTTACATGTAAAGCAGATTTTACAACACTCTTTTTCAGAATCACCCTGAAACAGGGCTTTATATTGTTTGTTGCATACATTTCAAAATAGTGCAGTTAGGACATGAACTATTCCTCACTCAAACCAAGCCTTAAATTTGTAGTGCTAGAGCACTGATAATGTCTCATTCCAAAATTATTACACCATTTTAATGATGGAAAGATTGCAGGATGTGTCCTCACAGCCCCTGCTCCTTGTGGACGAATTCTTGTTATTAAGGAAATCAGGAAAGGAACATTATCTGTCTGATAATCATCAGTAAATAAAACACAGTTTTTTAATAATGTACATGACAATAAAGTAGGACATGGCATACCTAATACAAGGCTTCCCTGGGAATGATTTTTTTAAATAATAAAAATGGGAAATGTTGACTACATCTGTGATATTGCAAAGGGATTTTTTTGTTTGTTTTCTTTTTTTTTTTTCTTTGGTTTTGAGACTGTGGAAGATCTCTTCCCAGTCCTACTGATATAGTTCTGTTTTGTGTGTGGCAGAGATCTGAAATGAAGAAGTAAGCTAGTGATCAACTTAGAAAGTCACCAAAAATCCCACAAGACAAGAAAACTTCCACAGTTTCACTTTTCTATGAGAAAATTGAAGTATTATTTACAGATTTAATATCCAGATGGTGACTCATAAAAATCAAGACCTTGGCTATAGCCTAAACTTGAAAAGAGGTTTAAAACATTTTACTACTTTATAAAGGAACAGATAAATCTCTCCAAATGAAAATTTATCCCTCATAAAATGGGGCCCTAAACATTTTGGTCTGTCTGAAGCAAAGAGAGGAATCATATGGGATAATTTGCCTCAGCTGCTTATTAACATTGTGATTGATAGGTAAAAATTAGAGATAACGGCAGGGTATTGATTAAATTGAAAATAATCTTTGGGGACTTCAAGTAAATCTAGATTTAGGAATATAATTCTGTGACTTAAAGCAAAATAGCTTTACTGGAACATGAATTTTAATATTCCTCAGAGTGGACTACAAAAAGGACAGCCATGGAGGATAAGAGAATCCATTTCAATATCTTAAACTGAAACCTGAACTAGAAAATTGGAACTGTTACACTGTTAGAATTTACAAACCTTTGGGAATGATCTCAGCATAAATTTCAGGGACCACTAGATATCCAGATCTTAGGACTAATTAATGTATATTCAAGTATTCAGCAGTACAGTGTTAAAACTTAGGGAAAATGTTGAGTTTGTATGTTTTGCTGGCAAACTCAGAAAAGAAAAAACAAACTCCAGAATTTACATGGAAATTGTAAAAGCAGTAGCAAATCAATTCTTCTTACAATAATAGAACCAGTTAGATATTTTTCAACTAAATCCTTTCTTGTCAGAAAAACACAGCTTTTAATGAATGAAGAAAAGAAGGCAAAGTGAAAAATGTTCACTATAATGGCTTCAGTTTTCCATTCAGCTGCTATAATATTAGAAAGAGTTCCTTTCATAAGCTTGAAATCTTTAACTTCTCTATGTCTCTCAACTGGCTTTCATTCCCTTATCATCTAGATTATGAGTTACTTTTGTTTACTTTCATGTTGCTCTTCTTACCCATAATCTGTCACAAAATGATGAAAAAGTCAACTTCTACATCTGTATGGTTATGATATCAACATTTATCACTCACTGGTTAAATTTACAAACAAACTCCTCTGCAGTTTCTCCCACTCTAAGCTCCTATAACTACCCACAAAGCTACCTCATTGTTGTCATAAAGAAATATGGTTCAACTCACATAGCTCAAATCAGATCAGGAGCAGAGAGGTAGTAAACGACACATAATTATTTGGCAATCAGACAGCTATACATTCAGCAATACTACCAATAAAACACAATCCCAGACAGTAGGAAAATTGTACTATATACCTAGAAATTTCAAAATATATCTCTGTAACTAGCACCTGGTTAAGGCACCAGCACGGACACGTGGCCCCACGTGATCCCCTGTGAATCTGGAGGAGAATTCCCCCCACCACTGTGCCGTGGAGCCTGGCTGGGTGCAGGCTGCTCTCATGCCCCATGGGGAGTTGCTGGATCTGGCCCAGGCAAGGCTGGGACTGCCATTGGGAGATGCTTGGCAGGGCCTAACCAGAGTCACTGCTCCTCTTCTTGTTCCAAGGGGTCTTCTCCACTGATATTAAAGACTTCCATGAATCTGTGACGCTGCTTCACTTCAGACTGATCAGTCTTGTTGTTTCCTGGTCTCACTCCAATGTTTATCAAAGTACTTTTTTCTCTTGTGCTGTACTTGGGATTCTGAACAATAAGGAATACCTCATCATTCACATGTGTTATACACACACATAAAAGATGTTTTAAGGCAATCAACATTAAGTGTTTAATGATGTCACAAATAACAACAAACTCCAGATGAGGCAGCATTACTGAATACGACAAATAAAAAGGAGAAACCATCATTAACTATAGTTAAAAATTAATTTGAAAGACAAGAACTACTGAAATTTATAGAATATGCTTTTGTATTACTATGTCTGCATCAACAAGCAAACAGAATCCACTTTTTATGGCAAAACAACAGGTACTGGGGGAACTGGTATCTGCATTATCCATATTAGGAGACTTAGTTTAAACAGACTCTGGTTTGGTCCTATGAAATTAGTGGTTGTCAGCAGTTGGTGTCCATTAAATATAATCCTCTG
The DNA here is from genome assembly GCA_013397055.1 of Pachycephala philippinensis. NCBI lineage: Eukaryota > Metazoa > Chordata > Aves > Passeriformes > Pachycephala > Pachycephala philippinensis. Next base: position 49,203 of record VWZT01007037.1, on the reverse strand, counting down.
GAATTATTCTTCCATGTCATTTTTATCTAAAAGGAACTCAGCTTTAGCACGCTGGAAGCAGACTGCATGGCACACCAGGGTGTGGTTGAATGGACTTGTTTTTGAACTATGACTCTCATGAAGAGGCACCTGCTACAAAAAAATGGCTCATAAAGACCTTCTATTATTTAATTTTATTTTCTAATTAAAATAGCTTTTTTGGGTTTTTTTGTAAAAGACAATTAATTTTTTTAGACAGATTTCTGCAGCTACAACTGCATTTTTTAGCACAAACACTAGAACTTAGATATAGGTCATCATTATGTAGATGTGGTGCTGCTGCTAACTGCATCTTTTCTAAATTCCAAGCAACTTTTCTATCATCCATCAGACGTTTGTCCACCGATAAGTGGAAGGTGTTTAGAAAGGAAAGTCAAAGGAGCACAGAAAATTGATTACATGTGTTTAAGTTAGAAACCTAAATGTGAAGTTTCCCCTGCAAGGACATCATAATTGATCTTTAATTGTTTGGAATTTGTTGCTAAATCCTCCAGCAAAACAGACTGTTAGAAAAGCTAGTGAATATAAAGAATAATAATTGCTTATCATTAAGTGGAAAACATATTTATTTAAAGTATATTAAATCTTTGAAGAAGTAACATGAAAGAATAAAGAGACTTTAGGAAGCTTTTCATAAGGAAATGGTATAAAGTGTTTTGTAACAAAGTGCAAGAATAGCAGCAATTTTATTTTGCTTGTATACCTAGCAGAAATTTTCAATGTTCATGGTTAGAGATGTGAGATGACTAAGTGAACTACTTTGTTGTCAAGCCTAAAGTAGTAGTGCTACAGCACCTTGGGAATGTAAAAGATGCACAGAGGGCAGAGGGTGCCTCACATAATCCATTGCATAAATCAGCTCTGAACATACAATACACATATATGGTGAAAAGAGTTTAAAAAATTCTGTATCAAAATATAATGATTAACAATATAATTTGAAATAAGCCTCTACCCCCAATTTTATTTTAAAGATTATTATACATATATATATAAAACCTTTCTCACTCACAGCTCCTTAGAATCTAAATCCTAAGCTAATGTTGCTGGTTTGAGGAAAGTACCTTTAAAAAGAGATCTGGATGATTAAATCATTGAAAATTTATAGAAATTAGTCTGTTAAAATTCCAGTAAAGGATTTAGGTTTTACTTGCTGCATCCTGAAAACTGTCATTCCAGTGTCATAATGTTCTGAAAAATTTTCACTGTGTGCTTTGCTTTACAATATGGAAGTTTGCATTGATTCCCCCTACTGAATTTTCCTGTACCTTGCTTAGAAGGTGTCAGAACATCAATAATGGTAGGGATATTCTAAATGCATTTAATATGGACTGCAGATATATGGAAGCACAAAAATTAACATTAGGGTAATTAAACTGATTAAATTCTTAATGCTGTATGGTTTTGGATACGATTTTACATGGAAACATTGAACTTCTCTCAAGTGTAGCTACCTCTGATGACTTTTGGCTGCCTCAGCTCACTAACATCCACACACAAAGAGAAGCCATGTTTGTGTTGGAGTAAGGATTTCTGTCTAGTAGAATATAGAAGCTAAATGCATGGTGAATCAATTCTTCCCAGAAAGGAGAGAGAATTAAAGCTAGGGTCTTTACCTTCAGTATGAAGGTTTTAACTCCCAAGCTGCTTGATTAAAATACAGGGGGTTTTTAGGAGAATTTTTTTCAACTTTATCCTGACTGACTTTTCTTTCTACCTTTTTTTTTTTTTAAGATAAATTTGTTCTGTAAATTTAACATTTGCAAGAAAAATCTGAAAAAAATTACAACTTCTCTTCCAAGATAAAAAATAACATATCTAACCCGAAGTTGTAGTTCACTTTGTTATTGTTCTTTATTCAAGGACAACTTTAGACTAGGGTGACTGCCAGTGTTTTCTGCACAGGTAAAGAAAATATGAACAAAGAGAGAAGGAAGAAGTGGTCAAAGGTATGCTTTCTTTACGTTGTTTTATTTCCCCTTCTGTCCAGCCTAAAATGTTGTGCTTTCATATAAAGCTTCAACTAGACAATGTAACTTCCCCATTCATATGATATTTATTTTTAATCTCTCTCCTTCTAATATTTTATCTAGGTTAGCCACACATACATATACATAAGCTCTCATGTTTTTAAATGTTTGGTATTTTATAGGTAATTTTTCAATCTTTTAATTTGATTTTTACTACTGGAAACAACATGCAAAAGCAGAAATTACACATTGAATTTGTTATATACCATTTCTAAGTAAAAAAATTACAGTACCTTGATAAACATAAAAGTATATAATTGCTTCAAAAGATTCATATTTGCCATATTAGTGAATATAAAATATTTAGTCTGTTAAATTTACAAGTATGTGTACACACATTTTTACAAGAAAAGAACCTAAAGGATAAAACCCAATAGTTCTACAACATAGAAATTTTCTTTCTACAATAATCCACCCATTAAACAGTGAATTTTTCTGGCCATTAATCCAATTAGCAATCCTTCTACTCCCATTTTGTATTCTATTGAGTATTACAAAAACAGACTAGGATTTTTCTTGTGTAACTTTAGAATTTCACTCTTCTTACAGGAGATAGCTCTGCAAGGAAATTTATTCTAAATGGCAATATCAGATGGCCACTGTTAGGACTTCGGGACTCTATTAATGTTTCCAGGTTAGACTTAGATTGTTTCAGATCACTTTGATCTTGAAATCAAATAGCCATTCAGTTCAGGAAATACTCATGGGTTTGGCAATACAGATAAGAAGTAACCTGCATTCTTTACACTGAAGAAGACACTGAAGCAATTCTTCTAAGTTACTGATACAGCAAAATATAAATAAATTCATCTTCCACTGACAGCAATGGTGACAAGTCAAAGAGTTACCTATGCCCATCAAGAGCCTCACAGGACACAATATTCACAAAAAAAGGAAAAAAAGACATGCATTTTGTTTTAGGGTTTATCACCAGAAAATCTTACAGCAAAAGGTTCTGAGTTTTAAGAGAATCACAGTTAACACAGAAGTATTTCTTTGTATAGAGAAAAAAAAAAAAACAACCCAAAAAAGAAAAAGGGAAAGAAAAATACAAAGAAAGAAAAATACAAAGAAAGAAAAAAAGAAAGGAAATAAAGAGAAAAAAAGAAAAAGGTCAGAAGGTCAGAGTAACATTAGTTTGGGGAAGGTTAGAAATAGTCTTGAAAGACAAATTAGTATGTAAAAACCCAAATTGTACAAATGAAGCTCCTGACTAAAGCAAACTTGCAATCTAAAATGGTTCTGAAATTCCAGTGTTTGTGGAAACTGTGACTTAAGATATGAAGATTTTTATTCAGGGGCAAGCAAGAGGGCAATGTCCATAAAGCACATACGACAGAAAAGCCAAAAGGCAGATGATTCCAAAAGCTCAGTAAATATAAAAGTTACAACTGAACAATTAATGGTTAAAATAGAAAACTAACAGTCACATTAGGAAAATGTTCAGGTTTGCCAAATGAGTAGATGAATCTTATTTTGACAGGAACAGCCTTGGACTTAGAATACACTGAGAAGCATGTATTTGATTTTCAGCTGTCTCCCATTATCACAACTTTGTTTCTGATTCAGGAGACAAAAATTGCACATGGCAAATTGGAGTTTCAGTAAGACTCTCAGTGTGAAAGTGAGATAACACCACTTTAGATGATCTGATTCCATTAAGTCTTTCATCTTCTTTGAGTGAAAAATTTACATTAAATTTACAATTATATGTGCTTGAAAACACGGCTGAGATTAGCTCAGTTGGTTAGAGCATGGTACTGAGAATGCAAAAGTCATGGTTTTGATCCCCATATGGGCCATTCACTTAGGAGCAGGACTTGATGATCCTTCTGGGTCCCTTCCAACTCAGACTATTCTGTGATTCTGTGCTGGTACAAAGAACAATTCCTATAACATCCTCAAAAAGTGGTGTAAGGAAAAAAAAGGAATGAAAAAGAAAAATGTCATGCAGCTGGATTATACGGAGGTAGGAAGTTATTTTCTTGTTATTTTACACTAATATAGTTTTTACTTTCATCAGATCCACTTCTGCAAAAATTACTCTTCCCATTCAAATGCAGAATTAAGATAGTTAAGGTAATGCATTGTCTGAAGATTTAAAGACTTACATTTTTAACAGAAACATGTATAGATATGCATAGTAACAAAAACAATATTGAACATAAATCACAATCTTTCCATTATTCCATGAAGTCGTGTAACTCCAAACTCTACTTTTCTAGAAGTTATTTAATTTTCCTAGCTTTTCTGTTATCCCTGAAAAAATTTCAGTTTCATGAACAAATAATTCACTTGTAAAATTATCTATTCCTTCACTCATAAAATTTTCTTTGATTGTAAAACTTTCCTGGTCTGCTTTAACTGCCTAAATATGGGGTATTGTAGGGTAATATCTCTACAGGTGAGTCACATCAAATATGTAGTAAATACCTGTCCTTTGGATCAGGAGATCAGAGACCAAACATCTCAGCCAATACTCTGGAGACTAATTCTTTCTCCTAGAGGTTCAACAATCACTTCTGTGTTTTCAGTCAGGTTCTGTATCTGCAGCCATTGAGGTTTTTCTCTTTAGAATATGTAATAACTTGAAAAATGCTGGGTATAAAAAAGGTATAATATGGGTAATGGATATGCTAACTGTAGAAATACTTGTTTAAGGTTCTGACTTAAATTGTCTTAAATTGTGTTTAGATGAAATATCAAACGTAAATGCAACAGCTGTCTGACAGGTGCTACATCTGTGTTTGTTTGGTTTGGTTTTTGCTTTTGTTTTGTTTTTCTTTTAACTCTAAAGATCGTTCAGTATTGTAGGAAGGAAAAGGAAATAGGTCTTTGTACAACCTATGACAGCTGTAAGGAGAATAAATAACAGTTCCACTGAAGACTCTACAACTTGGACATCTCCTGGGATACAAAAGTTCAAATCCCCATAAACATAACAAAAAGAAACTGTTTGTTTAAATAGACCTTAATTTATAGGTGGTTTCAGGATACGTAAAACTACATTCTTTAGTGATTAAAAAATAACATAGATCAATAAATAAATAAATAGTACAATTATATAATGTGATTATTATGTCTTATTTAAAACTGGCAACAGCTTCTGCTCCCCTTTGTATGACTCCAAAACTTAAGAGTGTAGAATTCATCAAGCTGACTGTGAAGCATCCCTGTGCTTTCTGGGAGGGGGGCCTTGATACAGAAAGAAATTGCAAAATAAGTTAGTTTCACTCAAATATACTTTCACCTTGTGAACTCTAGCTTTGATACACACAGGCTTGTAATTCCTATGGAAATTATCATGTTCATTTTAAGAACAAGCTGATTACACAAGAAAAAGCAAATCAGAATTCAAAAGGAAAAATAGCATTTTGGTGGTTGAGGTGAAAGTAGTTGAGGTATATTATACTGTTACATATATTACTGGAAACACATTTTTCACTGAATACAGTTGGTGATTGAATTTCTAAATGACGATTGCAGTCCTCCTAGGCTAAAATATTAGGGGCAAAATATTGGTTCCTGCATGTGAGGATTGTAACAACAGTAAGATGGTTGAATCTCACTTTTCCAGTCACAAAGTTTCTTTAGGATTCTAGCAGTCCTTCAAAGCAGAGGAAACGGTTCTCTGACCATGAAGATATTTTCAGAAGATTATTTTTAAGCAAGTAACCTGGAAGATACTGAGTCATAGCAGTCTGTGGAGAGAGGTAGCAGTCATGTGGATGCTGCCTCCAAAATATTTTAAATGCCACAATACTTACTACTGCTATGATAAGATTGCTTCCTTCCAAAGAAATGTTCAAAAAGTTAAACATGGATTCCAGATGACATAATTGTGCATCTTGTGGGGGACTGCACAATACCTGTTGTGAGGGATTTCAGCATGGGCAACCAAAAGAAACTTGTTATTATAAGTGCTGAAGTGTTAGACATAACTACGCATGAAGGGACTCTCAAAAACTATATCATGATTCACACACAAAGCTGCACATAAAGATATGTCTTATTACAGTCCTAAGTGTCATAGCATCATAAAATGGTTTGGGTCAGAAGAGATCTTTTTAAAGCTCATCTAGTCTAACCCCATGCCCCCAGCCACCACCATAAGACATCTTCCCCTAGGAGTCAAGGTTGCTCAAGGTCCTCATTCAACCTGTCCTTTACATTGTAAATTAATTTTGCTGTTTTCTTAGTTTTCTTAGTTTAAGCTTGAAGGCATTTTCAAGTATTCTTTTTCTCAAAAAAGAAACAACTGTGATTATTTTCTTCTTTGGGTAAAATACTGTGGAAATTATATTTCAAGTGATAAGAAAAGCAAAGAAAAGAAAGTAAAATACAAGTATATGGTAATATATATTCTAGAATGAATAAAATTTTTAATTTAAATTTGATAATAGTTAAATTTTCTGTAATTTTAATCTAGTACTGTACCATGCGAAATACACAGTATTATAAGGTATTTTTTATTTGCTTTAGGGTTCTTTTGCCATAATGAATACTTTGTAAATAATACTCAAATACAGTAAGAACTCTGACATGATATTTGTATTGCAGAATGCCACTTTAAAATTCACTTTATATTATTTTTTTTTCCCAAAACCTTCACTTGCTAAAATGGTCCCAAAGGTTCTTCTTTTATTACTAGCTGGGTTCTTAATTTGATAGTTACTATGCCATTTACATATTTTCCTGTAAATGGAATTGTCTAAACACATGCTTTGTTTTTCATTACTTAAAGTGTTGAAAGTAATAATTACAGTGTAGTAGAATGTCTTCTAAAAGTTATTGGAATTTTTTCATTTTTATCAAAAACTTTATAAAAGAGATTATATTTAATCTATAGAGATATGGATTTTAATGAAAAAAACAATAGTTTCTATGACAAAATGAATTAATTTATACTCTTATACAACATATGAATATGAAATTGCTTCAATTGAGACCTACATTGTTTCAAAACCTAAACCACAACCCATCAGACAAGAAGAGAAAATACTCATTAAAAATATAGTATACACTACATGTGGACTGAGAAACCTTTTGTCCATTTGATTTATATCATAGCACCTCAAAATTTTCAAGAGTTAATCTTTGACAAATAATATAATTAATCTAGAACTGATGAATGCAAAACTATGTTTAGAAAATGTTAATAATGGTTCACTTTAAACTGGAAGTACATACTGAGATTCTCTTCCCCTGGGTTCTATCCAGTACTGTTCAATGCTATTCAGCACTCTATTAATATTTATTACATCCGTATACGTTACTACATTGGAGGAAACTTCAATTGCAGGAGGACTGGATTAGAATTTCAATCATTTTGAGACACCGGAAAACTGTTAGGAAAAAACGGTCTAATTAAGTCACAGGCACAATTCCACACTTAGGGAACAAATTATTTCAGTAACTGGAAGAACAGTGTGAGGGTAGATTGCAGTCTCCAGAGTAGGATTTGGGGATTATGATACAAAGTAAACTGTGGTGAACTACTATTGAACTAGTTTGCTCTTCTGAAAAAAAAGATAAATAATAGGTTGAGGTGTACAATTATGTGTCTGTAAAGGTAATGGCTCTTCTGTACCTGAACTTGTTAAATTATAGTGTATACTCTGTCTCTAATGTGTGAATCAGCTGGGAAAAGTCAGGGCTATAAAAATGTTATTTACAAGAACAGCCTGACAATATTTGGACTTGCATGGGTGGAGAGGCATGGAGGAGGTTATAGCCTTTTTCAAATACACAAAAAAATGGTTGCAAAGACCAAAGATAAAAAATAAACTGTTTTGCATACCCACAGTCAAGTGAACTGGAAGTAATGGATGTAAATTGCATCAAATGAGACTTTAGTTATAGATTAGGAAAAACATAAGCTATTTTTAAAACCTGTGATAGATTGCCTACATGCATTATGGATTTTTCCTCACTAGACATTTATAAGGACATGTTGATCCATCAAAAATCATTAAAGCAGATAAACATTTTTTGAGCCATTTGGTTGATATTTTTTATTACAAACATGCTAAATATGGATGTTTCTTGGCTATTACAATGGTAACTAATAGGAGGCACCAAGCTATGGAGTTTGAGAATGAATGTGATTGATAAAAATGATTTTCAAGAATGTGAAGATTTACAATGCTGTTATCTTTGGCTTTGAGTGAAATGGTTAAGAATCAAAATGGATGACTTAATTGACTGGGTTTCTTAGAGTATATGGAGAGAAAAAGACATTACAAATTGCACAGCCTGGGGGTTGGAAGATAAAAATATAGGTACCTAAGAGAAAACTCAAAGACCCTTGGTACAAAAATTTAACTTTCTAAATTAGAAAAACTGCATTTACCAATAATATTACAATAATGAAAAATCAGTATTTAAAATAGATCATGGAATAGTAAGTTTTTCAATCCAGAATCTCTGCTTTTTCTGTGGGAAATTCATTTCTGTTCAGGATGTAGTTAAAATGGGATAATACCTTCCTCTTAAAATGGTGGTGTTTCACAGAATATTGTGAGTTGGAAGGGACCTGTAAGGATGGTCAAGTCCAACTCTTAAGTAAATGACCTATATGGGGCTTGAACCCACAACCATAATGTTATTAGCACCCTGCTCTAGCCAACTGAACTACTTATAGGGATAGCAGTACATGGAATATATAGCTGAAGTGAAATATACACCAAAATATTCAGGAATGAATGATAATGCTATCTTTCTGCATTCTATTAAATAAAGGAAATTTAAAACCTTTCCACTATAATACAAAGCAACAAAGGGTCATTGTTAAATTCTGTTTCAAAAAGGTATACCTTTTTAATACATTTTTCTTTTGGATGGAAAAGTGCCACATTTGGCCTCTGAGATTGTGACATTTTTTCTGTACTTGAGAACTTTAGCTTGTCTAGGCAAAGGAAAGCCTTGACCTTTTTTCGGATGAAGTACCTCAAAAATATGGTGATGAGGACCACATAAAAAACCGTAATGCAAATCTTCACTTTCCCTGAGGGGAGAACCTGATTTCACAGGTTACTTGTTCCAGATCAGAAGACAGAATAAGATAAAATCTTCTCCCTTTCTACTATGTACTTAGCTCTCTCCTCTGTAGTTTATTCTGTTAAATATAACTTTTTAACCTGAACCTTTAACTTGAGACTTTAGGTTCTATTTAAGATTCCATGTAGCAGAATTTTTAATTGAAGTGTACATTAAAATTTTAATCCTTTTTTCTAAAACTTCATTGTTTATGGAAATTGTTTAAGGAATCTAGCTCATATTTTACATAGATATGCAATGAAAGAATCTGTATTAAGTAAATGCTTCCTAATTACTGATGTTATACTTTGGATGTATGTAAATTTATTCATGGAGTCATTCACTATAGGTGAGTTGAAATTAATTTAATGCATTTAGCCATTTACCTGACTAGAGGAAAACAGTATATTAAAATGGTAATATTTGTATTTTATTTTTCAATAATGCTTTTCAAAAAACAATTAGATTGTTAAATATTTGGTCACCAGCACACAATAGAAATATAGTATATTTTACTACTTAGACTGAAAATAACACATTTACAGATATATAACATCAGTGAATTTCTGGTCACTAGGTTTATAGTTAAATTTGCAATGTCTTTACAGTTTTACTTTCTAAATTTTTTTAGATGGCTACATTGCTTATTGATTTTCTTCTTTCTAAATTTATACCCTCTACTTTATTTCTATTTTATGTAGCTTATGATAATGGAATGAATCATTAGTAGGAAGCTTGTCAGTATCATGGGGCAGAAATGGCTACAGACTTTCTAGAAAATTTTGTGTGATAATAACAGGCAATAATTGCAAAAATGTAACAAAGTTTTGGGTTCTGTGACACTCTTCAGCTACTGATCAGAGAGTAAATCCCATATAAGCTATTTATTATTTATCACCCAGATCTAAATATGCCTTTAATATGATCCAGGATAATCTGTAAAATATTTTTTTACTTAGTGTTAACTACTCTTCCCCAGTTTCCAGGAATCTGGTTTTTGGGACCTCATCTTCCACGTAATCTATGGTGGAATTAATTTCTGGGGCTCTGAAGCATTGCACAGCAGAATTTGCTGTGGTGTCAGGCACTACCATGGCTCACAGTGCCAGCTGGGCAGTCTCACGGTGGGGTTTCTTCCTGTTGAATAAGCATCCTATGACCCAAGGCTCCTGTGCTGCTCTCAGTGATTCAGAAACCTTTAAGTGACAATTAACACAAAAAGAAAAAGAAGTTAAAGTCCTTGTACCACTCAACTCATGGAAGGGAAATTCGATTCCTTAAGAGGGATAATGGCAATTCCATTGGTATGCCTGAATTTTGTTTAAGGTCATTTCAAAGGCCAATCAATCTTCATTAGATCAGAGCATAACAAAAAGATGAAAATGCAAAAGAAGGTGAAATGATATTTAAGTTAAAAATTGATTTTACCTGTTTCACCTGGAAGTAAACTACCCAAAATTAAACTAAAGAATTTATTTTCTGAGTGAGAGACACGTAGAAAATCAGTGTTTTCATCACGCATTCTTCAGGCTTCTTTCTGCCTTTGTTAGTCCAACATTATCAAAGTTAGCTCTTTTTTCTTTTTTAATCATTCACTACTAGGCCATGGGGCCATTACATATAAAAGAATAATCTTTTTTTAAAAGGTAGAAAATGGTATTTATAAATATTGCAAACACATATTTTGTAATAAATCAATCTACCTTTCTGAAGTAATAGATAATTGCAAACAAAAATACCAGAAGTTTTTGCTTTGTGTGGTAGCCTATATTTAAAGTATTGTAGAAAAAAGTTTCTGACTCATTTGCAGAGGTAGCAGTAAAGATCTGCAGTATGTGATGGGCAAAAAAACCCCCCAAAACCAACCACAAGCCACACATACTAAATTGCCATAGCCAAGAGATGAATGCCTCACTAAAATAACTGAACTATCAAAAATAATTTCCCTTGATTATAAGATATTGCATTCTTGGTCCTGCACATATAGGGATGTAGCCCAAGTGCAGGAATTCTTCTACTTCTTAAGTCTGTGTTACCGTTCTAGTGTCTTTGAACACTGTAGTGGGAAGAAGAGATCAGAAAGACTTCTTGTACTGTCTTCTCTTTACACTTTCCTGGAACAGTTTATCATGACTGAGTCATAAAGGGAACAGATTGTAATATTGTCTTGCAAAAATCCATTGACCTTCGTAGAATGTCTTGCGAAACTTGGCTCAGTGGAAGACATAAAAGTATGGGCACTGAATGAGTTTCCGACACAGAAAGAAGGGATCAAAAGGTGGCCTTTTTTTCCTACAAAAGAGAAATCAGTCAGTGACTTCAAATAATTTAACTATTCTGAACCTGATCCTAAAAATAATATATCTTTAAAAAATTAACTCCTTTTTGTTCTCATGCAGGCAAATATGCTATCTGCCTTTTGGAAAACAATCTATCACATAAGTAAAAATATGAATCTTGTAGCCTAAAACTAGTTATTTATGCCAATTTTACTCTAAATGAACATAGGAAAAATACTTCCCACACCAAGCATAAAATAGGAAAAGAAAATAAAAGTCTTCACGCAGCTCATTAGTTGTAATTAAGAAGTATGTAAATCCTGATCTTCAATCAGTCGTTTCAAAATTAAACCTAAAGCAAAGTAACCCAAAAACTGCCCTGCAAATTTCTCATTACAGTGCCATTTAGAAATGAGATTTCCAGCCGAACTGCAATTGTGTTTAGCTAAACAAGCTGTCAGATTGCGATTGGTATATGCAATATGGAAGTTATTCAAGGGTAACATTCTGAACATATGCATAATTATCAGAAGAAAAGATATGAGATATATTAATTTAGTTTCCATTACAGAAAAAACAAACATGAACTGCTCACTGCAGTAAACAAAGGAGTTGGACTTGTCTGTATTTGGGAATTTCTTATCTGAAGACATGAAAACAATACACTGTGTACTCTTGATCTTTAAAGTCACCAGTCATCAGTGTAAACGGCTGCCTTGTTAGGAATCTGCTGAAGGAGAAGGTCAAACAGCATATTATGATTCTCACTGGAAAAAGTATCTGTTTTACTGCAACAGCACCTATTTCACTGTTGGAATCTCTATCTTCTCTTAGGTATGCAAAAACACTGGAATTTTTAATGTGCTATTTCCTTGAGCCTTATCAGAACTGTAGATCATGTCTAGAATACAACCTAAATAATTTAAACTAAAGCATTTCCAGTTATCTAAATAGCAGTATTTTGAAAGCAGCTTGACCAACTCAACTGCTGGGGGAAAAAAAGCCAATGAAAACACAAAACTAAACCCAAAAACAACCCCCCCCTCCAAACCTTCAATTAATATGTATGTGAACACGATATTTTTCTCAGTGGTTAAGCTCAAAAATGTAATTAATGGTCTTGAGACAACTTTTATTTATATAGTTGCAGAAAATAAAGAGTTTCTCTGATATTTTTTTTTTGTTTTGTTTTGTTTTCCCTGTAAGATAGAGGTGGTTTCAGTTTCCAGGTGAAATGAGTAAAAGAAAATATATATAAAAAGGCAAATACATAGTTTAAATTAGTATTTTTGTATAGATGTTAGGGTCCAATTTTTTTACATTTACAGTGAAGAAAACTCAACTATTTCATTTCACAGAAACACATTAAAACATTTCCTGTTTTCTTACAAATATTCTCAACCTTTCAGAGAAGAGCTTCTCAGAAACAGTCCCTAAATCACTGTAACAACTGTCAGCTGTGCTTCTTTTTATTTTCTTGTTATTTCCTTTCTACCTGTATTCTTCCCTAAGATTACACTATTTACACTACATTATACCTATAGCATTACTTGTATCACAATAATTTTAGTTAAAACCTAAGATAGTCAGTATTAAACACTTACTGAAATAAAATACCAAAAACTTAACGTTTTTCTCGATTTTTTTTTTTTTAATTATTTTTTTAAAACCTGCAACTGTTATTATTCAGTTAAGGATTTGATCATCCTAGGTGACAAAGTAAAATTTCTAAGAAAGCAGATAGTTCTCTCATATAGCATAAATACATAAAAATAAACTATCAATGACATTATTAAGGTGTCTATAGCTAAAAATGAGTATATGAGGTTGTTACAAGGCTGACATCTAAGGAGAAACGGAGGACGTTCAGAGTGAGGGCATTTGTCTTCCCAAGTAGACATTATGCATGCTGGAACTCTCCTTTCTGGGGATGGCTGAGCATTTGTCTGCTAATGGAAAGCAGTGAGTTCCTGGTTTTGCTTTGCTTTCATGTGCAGCTTTTACTTCACATATTAACCTGTCTTTATGTAAACCCACACATTTTCTCACTTTTACCCTTCCAGTTACGTCCCTCATATCTGCAAAAATTTGAATTCATACAATCACAGAATCATCACAGAATCATGGAATGGCCTGGACTGGCAGGAACCTTGAAGGTCATCTACTTCCAACCTCCCCACTGTGAACAGGGACAACTTTCGCTAGACCGGGTTGCTCAGACTGCGTCCAACATGGCCTTGAACACTTGCTTCCATCTTCAACCTATTCCGGTGCCTCACCATCCTAACAGGAAAGAGTTATTTCTTAATATCTAATCTAAACCTTCCCTCTTTCAGTTTGAAGCCATTCCCACTTCCTGTTACTATATGCTCTTGTAAAAAGTCTCTCTCCATCTTTCTTGTAGGCTCCGTTCAGGTGCTGGAAAGCTGCAATTAGGTCACCTGAAGCCTACTCTTTTCCAGGCTGAACAATCTCAATTCTCTGAGCTTTTCCTCATAGGAGAGGTGCTCCATCCCTCTAATCAACTTCATGGCCCTCCTCTAGACTCATTCCAACAGGTCAATGACTTTCTTGTGCTGGGGACCTCAAGGGCTGGATGCAGCACTCCAGGTGGGGTCTCACGAGATTGGAGTAGAGGGGCAGAATCACCTCCCTTGCCCTGCTGGCCTCCCTGCTTTGGATGCAGCCCAGGAATGGACATTGCCAGGTCATGTCCAGCCTCTCATCCACCCCAAGTCCTTCTGGGCAGGACTGCTCTTGATCTGTTCATCCCCCAATCTCTGTTGACAGCAAGGGTTGCCCTGAACAAAGTGCAACACTATGCATTTAGTTTTGTTAAACTTCATGAGATTCCCCCACCTCTCGAGCTTTTCCACATCCCTCTGGTTGCCATCCCATCCTACAGATCTTATTCACCTCGATGTTTCATTATTCACAGAATTATACAGTCAGTGTGGGTTTTGTTTATTTATTTGTTTTAATAACACCATTATAAAACAAAAACTGGATTTATTTATGTTTGAGAAGGAGGGAAATATGAAAATACCCAACAGCACTTATTTTCATTACTTAGAAGAAATAAAATATTGTTTCCAATTATCTTCTGGTATACAAATATTTCTTGTCTGAACCTAAGTATTTATTAAATTGTGAAGACCAGAAATAATGTCACAAAAATATCAGCCTTTTGTCCATGGTCCTGAGATACCTGGAAGTTTGCCTTTTAAAATCAACGGTTCTGAATTCTGTGTAAATTTCTAATTAAGTGGGAGAGTGCTCACATAAACATCGCTTGCTGTAAAAATGTTCCTAAGATTTCTCAGTAAAAGATGAATTCACTATGTAATTATAGGAAGCCACCAGTAAACAATCCACAAACATTTAAAATATAAGAAACACTGAAATACACTGATCGCATTATATAATTTATAAATAGTTTATGAACAGGAAATAAGAATGTTTTCAAATTGTATCCTTTGTCCAGTATCTTATGCAAAGTAATAACCCTAATAATAAATTTCTTTAATATAATATGTCCCTATAATTTGCATGTGATAATTTTATAGCAATTTCTCTTTGTGGAGAAAATAAGTGCTTACAATATTGCTGTGTCCTTGCTGTGACAGGCCAAATTTACTTTGAGGCTTATTATTCTATCAGCATATCCTTTGTTACAGAAATTACTAGCTTAGACTATTCCAGCTCTGTTTTCCTATAGTACTAATGTTATTATTTATTTTTATTTGAATAACAGGTACAATGTTTTATGTGAGCTTTCCATTTGAGTCAATTTTATTTCATTTAGACTTTAACAACTAGTTTTGTCTGTTTTCTGTATTTTTTTCCATACCATTAATTAATTACACAAGTTTTTAAATGTTTCTGAAGAAAGGAAATAATTTACTTCTGCATAGTAAGACCACGAATTTTTCCACAACTCATGATTTTTTTCTTATAATTAAGCAGAATTGGATATTCCATATATGTTTTGAAGACTGTGATTCCTATCTCTGTGATATTTTTTGGGGGGGTCGATAAACACATTTCATTTAGTAGTTACATGGTTAATGACAGAATCACTTTTACATTTTTTCCCTAAATAAAGTTAATAATTCATAGTACTATAAACCTGAGCCCCATAAGCAAAACACCAATATTAACAGCTAAGTGAAAATAAATTTTAGGTTACTTTTTGTTTTTTTCAATTTTTTTTTCCTTCATAGGAGCAATGTTTTATATATTTTCACCAAATTGCAAAATGTTTCATAATTCCGTCAAGTATACCTACCAGATGGAAGTCTTCATTTTAGGGAAGATCTCCTTTCTATCTTAGTATGCATGCATATATTCAGTGTGGAATACAGATCTTTAGTGAAGCTTTTTTCACCTGTTAATCCAGTGTCTGATGCATTTCCTGAATTTGTAAACCTGGAAATTCACTTTAGAGGCAAGTGAAATATACACAGTGGGTACAGAGCTTTCTAGAGGAAGGATATCTATACTGTCACATGAGCTGTTTGGGAAAATATGGGCTTACAAGAGTAGGCTGTAGGCAGCCTTGGTTTTGATGGTTTGTGGTTGTGTCCCTGGGAGGAGGGAAGGCCAGCATTGAAAGCAGGTGTGGTGATTCCTACAACAAGAAGCACATGAGTAGCCCAAGGGATGATGGGTATAAAGGGCTGTGCTGCAGGATCACAGAGCAGCAGATACTGAGCTGAAGCTGACTGGGTGGATGCTGAGCTGGTGCCTGTGGATGTCTGCCACTGCTTGCGGATGTTGGCTCATGTCTGCTGATGCCTGCCTCTGCCTGCCACCCTCCTCTTCCACTGCCTGCCTCTGGTTGCTGATGTCTGTCACCCTGCTCTACGCTGGACTTTCTTGGACTCTGACATCTGGTGCCCCGTGTTTGTATGTATTGCGGCGATAACTGGCTGAGCCTTAGAAGCTCTGGAAGCCTCTGGCAGTATGAACCTCACGGACTGCAATCCACTTGGGGGAAGTGGAAAAGCTGGCCGGCGCGTAATCCCTGGGCGGGGGTGTGCCCAGGAGAGCCGTGAGTAGCCTACACATCCAAGATTAGACTACCTTAAGTGACCGTGCCTCTGGGAAAGACAGTAAGCCATTGTAGCTCTTGCCCATAAGGTCGGTGAGCCGCTGTAGCTCTTCCCATGCGTGATTACTGCAGATGGTGCCGCAATGTTATACTGCAAACTGTGTTGGCCCGGTGTAAGGCAATATCTGGAACTATGTTGCCCCAGTGTACTGCAACAGGAAAACATAACAGTTTGTAAAAGCACACACCCCTTCATGAATGAAAGAAAAAGCCAATTTCAAAAGATGTTCATCCCTTAGACTACAACTTTCAGGCGTCTGTCTATAAGATATGATGTAATTTTTCTTATCTTTCAATATTTTGTGGGTCTAATTCTCGTCTATAGCACTTTTCTTTTTTTAGTATTATTTTAATATCTCATCTTTTCATTGAATCCTAATGATTCATTTACAAAAATATCAAGATGCCAATGCACATAACTGTTACTTGTCCCAGTAATTACGGCATTCTAATGTAAATATCTACTTTACCTATTTTATAAGAATGAGACTGTTTCCTTAGACATAAAATCCATGTCCTTCTACACATGCTTATATCTTTAAAAAATTTTAGAAAGAAGAAAATACGTATTTTTTATATCAGCAGACAGAAACATTGTCATTTAGGATAATGATTAATCTGACAAAATGAGATGAGGACCCTAACTTTAATGTGTTCTTTCACAAAATCTCACTAGACTCATCAATCCTGACAGCATTAGTAGGCTTCATTAAGCATTAGTTAAATTAGCCATTACTTCTTAACATTATTGGCTAATTGCTTTGTGAATCTCAGGCAACTCCAGAGTATACTAAAGCTCCATATCAATACAGTAAACTTTCACTTCTCAGTATGATATCCCACTATTTAAAACTTGATTGATGGTTGATCTTCAAAAGCTGGAATGGTCTGTATTAAATTCCTAAGTAGGAAGAACAGAAAAGTAGAGTGAATATTTGATTGCCTGGTGCAAATATAGTTTTTAAAATGCTGAAAATATTGATGAAGATGACCAGCTAAAGTTTTCAGCTGAGAAAAAAATCCCACAAATTCTAAAGATAAAACCACCTTACACAATTTGTTTATTAGAATATTGTAGTCCCTTTCCAACATGAAAGTGTGGCATGAATTCCAAAGTGACATTTCAAACAGTAAAATGTGTTGGTTCTTTCTGGAAAAAATGTATTGTACTCTGTCCAGATGTGATCTTTAAAGATCATCTGGTTCAACCTCCTTGTTGCGGGCAGGGACTTCTTTCACCATATCAGATTGCTCAAAGTCCCATCCAAACTCACCTTGAATGTTTCCAGTGATGGGCCATCCACAATTTTGCTGGGCAACCTGTTCCAGTGTCTCATCAGCCTCACAGTAAATACTTTCTTCTTAATATCTAAT
This sequence comes from Pachycephala philippinensis, assembly GCA_013397055.1. Lineage (NCBI taxonomy): Eukaryota > Metazoa > Chordata > Aves > Passeriformes > Pachycephala > Pachycephala philippinensis. Next base: position 31,330 of record VWZT01007037.1, on the reverse strand, counting down.
CTAATCTATGATCTAAATCTATCTTCATTCAGTTTAAAACCATTATTTCTTGTCCTATCCCTACAATTCCTGGTTAAATGTCTCTCCCCATTTTTCTTATAAGCCCCTTTCAAATATCAATAAGGTCTCTCCAAAGCCTTCACTTGTCCAGGCTAAACAACCTCAACTCCCTCAGCCTCTCTTTATGAAAGATGTATTCCAGCCCTCTGACTGTTTTTGTGGTTTTTTGCTCTTTTGCTAAGGAACAGAAAACCCTGACTTCTACAGCTGCAGCCCTGCAAGCGCTGGGGGACAAATTCAAGGAAGGAATGGCACAAAAAAAGCTGTACCTCCTGTAACCTCTGGTAAATTGCACTTTGACCTTAGGTGTCCCCTGGTACCTGGATTCCTCCATTCTTGAAACAAGGTGACAGTATTGTGTGGATGATACTTAATCCATAAGGGAGTTTTCTTCCATGTAATTTTGGAGTTTTCTGAATTCTCATCCTCATCATTGTATCTGGATAGCAGAGGGATTTCAGATAGCTAAATAACTCCTGCCAGCACTCTGGGCAACAGCTTCCCACAAGGGAGCAGAGAGTTTATCCTGACTATCTGTGCTTCAGGAGTCAGAAAGTAAAGAAGGGGTAGGAATGTCTCTGCTTTGTTGATCATCTTTGTAGTCAGAGAGCTCAAGAAGACAGAAGGTTTCACATGACAATAAATGGTCTCCTAGAAATAAAGGCAGAGGCTAATTGCCCTGCTGGGAAATGAAGAGTGGACAGAGGAGAGTGCCAAAAAGAAAGCTGAAAATTTTCTCTGCTATTTTTTTTTATTCTGTAGATTGGCACCTGGCTTTTAAGCACTTCCCAGTGAGGATTCTCATGTGGCAGAACTAAGTGAATAACACTGTCTCATGATAAAACAGGGATGAGGTTAGACAATTTGATTAGAGAAATCTGAATCAAGAATTGTAAAATATTATAGAAAAAAGAAACACCACACTAACAAAAACCACAACTCTGTCTTCAGAAAAGAGATACATCTAAGCAGAGTTCTTGTGCAAGGAATTGTTCTTTAAATGAGAGTTTGAGATGCATAACTGGCAAATGGCCTTGTAAGGTAATCCTGTGAGACTTCTGTCTGGGATATGTGCCATGTAGGTGTGTTAGCTACCACATATCCATTACACCAGGGCCTGGCTTCAGAGGTAAAAAACATGGAATAAAGCTTTGGAGCTAAAATCCTGATAGTTTTACCAGAAGGATAGGAAAAATTTGTAGTTTAGGGAAAAACAGTGGAGATTTCTGAGTGTGACTATTACTGTCTTATTTGGTCCCACAACATTGGGCTACAGATTTGCATTTCACATATACATTTTCCTGTAATTGAGGTGCATGTGAAGTTGCACCCTATTATTTTAGTAACATGCTAAATAAAGCTAACATCCCATGTTTGTGTTCAAAGCAGACAAATTCTTTAAATTTTGACATCCTACAGAAGATAAATGTATGACTTTGTATTGGGTTAACCTTAGTTGGCTGCCAGACTCCCACACGACTCCTTTTCCTTAACAGAACAGGGGGAGAAAGAAAAGCTTATAGGCCAAGATAAAGACTGGGAGATCACTTAACAACTACTATCACAGCAAAATAGACTTGGAGAATTTTAATTTAAATTAATCTATTAATGAAATGCAGTAAAATATATCAGGTGATAAATTAGGACAAAACCAGAAAACTTTCTCCTGCACCCCTCCCTTCTTTCCAGGCTTCCTGTAACATTAAATGTGTTAAATGTGTTGCATTAGGCAAGAAGGCAAAGCTGTCTAGGTGATACCATGTTAGCTATAGTATAGGAATGACCCATACTAAGATTTCATTCTCAAAATTCATTACAAAGTCAAGATTAAGTTAGTAGCAGGGATCTAAACCTGTGACACTGATGTGTAATTGGGCCGATGTCTGGACATTGTTTTGAATGAAAGGACTATTACTAGTGAGAGATACACTAAGTTGCAATTCACTTTCACAGTGAAATAATTGTGTTTGAATGGTGCATTGCCAGAGACAGAAAACAAGAGTTGACAAGCCCTTCTACCTCTATTGAATAAACATGGTTAACTTGATTCAGATGTGATAGCTCAAATTTGTGTTATCCTTTTTCAGTATTTCATTATCACAATTAATGTGGGCAGAAGGAAATCTGGTCAGTCTGTCCGGTGGTGGTGTCACAGGCAGAGTCCCTCATATTTCTTTGTGAATCCAGCCTTGAATAGTTGCAGTTGTTTCTTCTTTGAAGCAATAATGAAAAATAGGTTTTGACATTATAATTGCCAACACACTTTCTTTTTTTCTCTTTGGGTGTGAATGCAGAATGAAGTCAATACATAACTTCAATACATGTTACAGCATACAGCATTCAAAGTGAAGGCTTTTCTTTTTTTCCCTAGATGACTAGATGACCAATAATTCAGCAAAATATCTGGGTCAGCAAGTGTTTATTATGTCAGTAAATACACCTTTTAAGTTACACACAAAACACGTTACACGTGTAACCAGTCATACACATAATTCCAGTTCTTATCACAAGCTATTGTTCATAGTGCTTTTTCTATTAATATATTTTCTGACTGTTATTCTTATGTATCCACATTCTCTCAACTAAGTGAAACTCCACATAAGTACAACGTGTGGAATCCTATAAATATAACGGGGCTTTTTATATGCTTCACTATGTCACCACAACTCATATTAGCTACTGCTAGAACCAGGGATTTCTGAAGAAGGCTTCAAGATAGTGTTGATGTTAAAGGTGCACATTCACAGATAAAGATAAGTGATTTATATTTATTAGCAAAGGACAAAGAAACAGAAGAGAATGTGGCATTGTTCTTATGCATTTTCTAGTAGTGTACTGAGAAGGCCACAGACACTTATCCATTTAGAATGAAAAATGAAAAAGAAGGTGAAAGAAGTGAAAGTTTGGGACATTCAGACTGATAATTGGAAAGAATTTATCACTACTGCTGACACAGGCCAGGATCTCATTGGCCGCCTTGGCCACCTGGGCACACACTGGCCCATGTTCAGCTGCTGTTGACCAGAACCCCCACGTCCTTTTCTACCCTGCAGCTTTCCAGTCATTCTGTCCCCAGCCTGTAGCTCTGCACAGGGTTGTTGTGACCCAAGTGCAGGACCTGCCACTGGACCTTTTTGAACCTCATAACACTGGCCTTGGCCCACTGATTCAGCTTGTCCAGATCCCTATGCAGAGCCTTCTAAGTGGTGTAGTAGGTCACTGTTACCCCTTGGATTATGAGGTCTTCATTCTTCTCCCCGTACCTGTCTTCCAGATCAGGAGACTGGTTTTACTTTTAAAGACTGGGACAAAGGCGTTAAGTTCCTTAGCCTTTTCCTCATCCTTAGTCGCTATGTTTCTGCCTACAATATGTCACTATCTGGGCTTCCCTGAGTTCAGAGTCTTTCCAATAGATATTCAGTCTGAGCTTGTAGATAATAGACTTTCAATAATTTGTGAGACTAGGAGGATTAGGGGATTAGTGCACAAGTCTTTGGACACCGAAGAACTAGGTTAAGAGATCTGCTTTGGGTCAAAAGAGAAATGAGTTTGATAATCTCTGCTTAGTCCTGGAAAACATTTGTACAAATCACAGAACGACCTTTAAACATTTCCTACTATTGAAATTCTTTACTTGCAAAGGTCAAATCTGGTGCTACATGCAAAGAAAATCATCCAGAAAGGCTATGTCTTTCTCACCGAAACTGAGCTACAAATCCAAAACATACTGAGACACTCACCACTTAGAAGTTGTACTTGGACTGTAATGACTCATACAAATCAAATATCTCTGGTTAAATATTCACTTTTTTTTTTTTTTTTTTTTTTTTTTTTTTTTGCATCATCCATTTCACTCTTGCCATTTTTCAGTTCATGTAGTGAAGCAGGTAGTGGAGTTCACTCAGGCTGTAATCCAATACAGAACTTGGACATTTCTATTTTCCAGTGTAGACTAAAATAACCCCAAAAAACCACCTCTAGCTCTCTGTATAGGGTGCTGATGAGCAAGTGCTGGCAGCAGCAGTGGCTGCAGGGAGGGTCTGTGAGCAGTGGCTGGGGCTGCATTGTGCTGGACATGGCCATTTCCAGCTGGCTCCAACCCATCTGCCACAGGGCACAGCTGAGCCCCACCAGCTGAAGTGAGGGAGCCTCTGAGAAAATGTATTAAAGGGAAAATGCCAGCCAAGCAGCGTGAAGAATGAAGGTGGGAGAAAGTGAAATAATCCTGTGACCATCAAGACCACAGAAGGAGGAGGAAAGTAGATGTTCCAGGCACAAGAGCAGATTCCCCTGCAGCCCATGGAAGACCATGGGGTCCACTTGCTGGAATGGATGGCTGCTTGCTGAAGAAAATCTGGCTCATGAAGGGCACTCGAAGGCGTAGGGCTACAGGACTAGAGCCTGTGGAGAGGTCCCGTGCAGGAATAGGGAAAAGTGTGAGGAGGATAGAGCAGCAAAGATGAAATGTTATGGCTGCTTGGGGTGAGGAGGAAGAGGATTCTGGAGTGAAGAACTGAAGTTGAGATTGAGAAGAAGGTAGGACAGGAAAGGGTGATTCTAATTTTGTCTTCATTTATGACCACCTTATTCTATTTTAATTAGCAATACATTAAATTAATGTTCCCCAAGTAAAGCCTATTTTGCCCATGATGAAAATTGGTAAGTGATCTCCCTGTCTTTATCTCATCCCAGGAGGTTTTTCACTCTTTTCTCCTGTCCAGTTGCAGAGAGGGAGTGAGAGAACAGTTGAGCACGGGTGAGGCAGCCAGTCAAGGTCAGCCCATCACAATCTACTTCTGAACTGTGTAACTCAAGCTAAAAACATTTTAAGACCATGGCTATGAACATAAGTCCTATCCAACAGAGTGTCGTCAACCCACTTACTCAAATGCAAACTTATTCAAATGGTCTTTTGTGATGGAATCCCTGTATCACAGATAAAGGGGATCAAATTAAATTGTAACCTGCCTAGATTTGGAAAACTTTGGTATCTGCCTATGGAATCTATTTCAAAGTAGATATATTAGGATGAAATATTATTTTTAAATAACTATGGTTATGTCAATAAATTTGATGGCTGTAGAAAAGTTCTTTCGGGCTTACAAAAGACAATATTTCTTGAATGAATCCTTTAATCAGTAAAGAAAAAGTTAATAGATTCAATAAAATTTGAAGTATAGTAAGGCAGAACCAGTTACACCAAAATTGCATTAATGTCAAAACTGCAGGTTTCATCTTGACTTCAAGTTTAGTGACATATGTAGTGGTCATATTAAATGCAGCAAATGCATATGGCCATAATCCCAAACCTTTCTGAAGGCGTTGCCTTGTTATTGATTTCACTAGACACTGAAAAAAAAGTGATTCTTTGACTGTTATAACTGTTTATTGGAGAGGGTAGCAAGCATTAGCACTAGAAACAGTTAAAACCTGTTTTATCTTAACACTTAAGCATCAAGTACCTTAATATTATTTTTTTTTTAGAAACTATTTGCTTTGTAGCTGTGTTTATATTTGCAATTCAGTATGAACTGGAATAAAAATGCAGTTAGTCAAGGCCTAATAAAAATATTCTGGTACTCTGAACTCACTGTTGCACCATTGTGGGCTAGATAACAGCTTCAGTTTTGAATCCAAATAAGTGCTAAACTTCTACAGAAATGGAACTTGGGAAAAAAAAAAAAGAAACCTTGTTTGTATTAAAAAAAGACCCGTTTAGTTATTAAAAAAAGGCTTGTGTGTAATATGGTTATGAGGTCAGATGTGATTGTATATAAAAGAAGGCATTCTGGGTCTGACTAATAAATTGTTTAATCTGCTGTCAAATCTTTCATTGAACATGTGGGATGTTTGTTGAAGGAGCCAAAACATCACAAGTAAATTCTACATAGTGTTAAAGTCAGTCCCACTCTCAGCGTTACTAAGTTACTTGTATTTATGTATAACTACAACAAATACAGTATTTTAATTATCTAGAGAAAGACTCTGAAATATTGAAGTATGGTGCTTTTGAGAAAGCAAAATTAATTACAATCACAGAGTATACTCCTACAGACAGTAGATCTGTTCATGTTTTCAGGAAAGAACTTACACTTAACTATCAGGTTCAGGACATATTTACTTGTGTGAAACTATATTAAATTAGTAAGTAACATCTACTATACAAAAGATTTTGCTCTTAAAAGAGTAAGACTCAGAAAAATCACCTATGTTCTGACAACAAATTTTAAATTATTTCAGGAGAAAAAAATATGTAACTAGTTTTGGCACTGTATGTTTTGTGTCTGATTTTTTTTCTCTATAATTTTGTCACTACACTGCTGGGTTAATTAGGCTCTTCTCAGTTTTCTATTTTCACCTAAAAATAATTTTTTAAACATTTTGTTTACCAAATCACAATGGGCAATCAGCCATTTAAAAAAAATCAATTAAACACAAGTATCAATGAAGTTGTTTTTAAACAATATTAAATTTTTCAGATGTTACTGGCACAATAATATGTAACAAAGCAATATTGCAGCAGGGAATATCTTCAAAGAAACAGAAGAAAATCATAACAATTGACTTCAGCATCACAGTGGGATGTCTTGAAATTGAACTCTGCTCTGTGAAAAGCTAGAAAACAATAGATACAGTGGCAATACATCAAAGAAATTGTGGTATCTTTCATAAGAACATGAAAATTAAAGTGGGCTTTGAGGTCATGTATACTGGTCCCTGGCTGTGGCAAATCTACCGGAAAGATAGAAACACTAGCTTTGTAGAAGATTGTTCCCAGATCATGCTTATCATTATAAAAAGTCTTACCCTAAAATGCTCTATTTTTCAAACTGAATTAATTCATGCTTATGTTATAGTCATTTTCCTCATGACATCATTTGTCCATCAGTTTAAATAGCTTTTCTTCTCTGGTATTTGTTTTCTTAATGATTTAGGGGCAAGTCATCATATTAGCCTGATTCTTCTTCTTTCCTGGGCTAAACAATCCAGGCTTATTTTAGACTGCTCTCCTAATAGTTTTCAGACCTGTTTAGAATAGAACTTTAGCTGATTATTTGCCATACTTGAGTATTTTACTTTTTTTTTTTTAACTTTTCTACATTTCAGCGTTATCACAGCCTTGTAAAATGGCATGGTACTCTGCTTTTCTTGGGTTTAGTAGCATCCTAATATTATTTGCATTATTTGTGACTATGGTGTAGTCAGGACATTAGTAACTGGTAATATGCCAAGGAACCCTTTTTTTTTTTGTAATTTTTTTTTT
>VWZT01007037.1:8574-23252 GCA_013397055.1 Pachycephala philippinensis | reverse complement strand
GGGCATTCATCATCTGCATTTTTCTTCCAGAGCAGCTGCTACATGTGCTGAAGCCCTGTTTCCCAGGAAGTGGCTGGACATTGCTTGCTGATGGGAGGAGCAGAGAATAAAATCTTTGGGTTTTAAATTTTTTCCAACCTTTGCAGGCAACTTTTCACTTTTGCTTTAGTAAACTGCTTTATCTTAACCTACGAGTTATTTTCCATCTTATTTTCTGTCTCCTGTCCAGCTGAGAAGGGGGAGAGATAGAACAACTTGGTGGGCACCTGGCATCCAGCCAAGGAAACCCACCACAGTAAATCAAGGTGTGAATCTCCCATCCATTTAAACCACAGTGCTTGGAGCCACATGTTAGAGTTTTCAGGCTCATTTCCTTACCCGTGTATTATACAGTTTCCTTCCTGAAAGTAATATTACTCCCTAGTTTCCTGCAATTCTTGAACTTCATTATACAGTTGCAGATTTTTTGCAAAGTGAATCAGTGAAAATATTACATTAAAGAGCTGCTCCACAGGGAAAGAACACTCTTTACTGAGAGAGCAAGCATTTGTAAATTATTGTCATCTCTTGGTTTCTGTTAATTATACTTATCCTTGCGTCTCTAGGGAACTGTAATTTCTGATCCTGATAGTATCTGAAGTGCAGCTGAGATACATTATACTAGTCATATCTAGTCATTAGGAAAAGATTTTAAATTTATCAGACACAAAATACTAAGCACACTAAAATTCGTATTTTCCTCTCTTATATTTTCATTTAAGTTATGATGTGAAACCATAAGTGGCTCATGCATATCTTGTTTGTTTGAAATGTATTGCTGGAGAAATTAAGTGTTCCAAGATCTTTTAAACATAGAAATGGTGATTTCTTACATATATTTCTTGCCAATACAGATGTTTAATAACGCAACGGTTTACCATACTAAAACTAGGATTATAAGCATAAGAAAAAATCTAGGCATCAATCATTAAGATCTCAACCTCCAAAGATTTTGGAATTATGTTTCCATAAATAATCTTCTTTGAACTTCTGTCATTGGTCACATTTCTAATTCTTTTAGACACTTAGTACATACCTAATTTCAAGCATGTATCAGCCTCACTAAAGGTAAAAAGATTATATCAATTTAAAATGCAGCATTTGTGCTAAACATCTTGCTAGAATGTAGTTCCTTCTTTTGTTTTGGGTTTATATAGAGTTCTTGTGAAATTCAGACAAATTTTCAAACCTGTGAGTTCAATCATTCTTAAAATGCACTACTGAATACTGCTTTGATGTTTTGACTTGACCTAGCTAGCTCATCTGCTTGGATATTTGAGTAATTTCATCTTGCATTTTCTCTTCCCAATGTGTGGAAACCTGTAACTGGCTATGTGAAAGAGAATGGTGGCAACCCATTTCAGTGGAATCTTCATTGCTGATGAGAGAATAGGAATTTCATGATATTCAGCAAAGGCAAAACCAATGTCTTACAATGAGAACAGTATAATTCTGTGTACCAGCATAGGATGGGCTTGCAGAGAGCACCCTGCAGGTCAAACACTTCAACATATGCCAGTGTTCTGCTCCAGCATCAATATAGGGTAAGGGCATCCTCTTCTGCACTGGAAAGAACTTTGCCAGGATGTTGAGACAGGTCTTTCCTCTGTTTGGTGCTGGTGAGACATGTGGAGTGGTGGGTCCAGTGCTGAACGCCCCAGTAAAAGAAAGGCTGTCAAATTGAAACAAACCCTCTGAGAAACGACCATAATTGTTAGGCATCTGAAGCCCGTGAGGTATCAAGACAGCCTGAGACAGCTGGGATTGTTCAGGATGAAGAACAGCAGGCTGAGGCACTGTAATTTGTCTTGATGTATGTTGTGAGAGGACACAGAGGAGAAAGAGTTAAGCTTTTCTCAGTACTGTACAGAAAAGGTTGAGAGAAAGTGAGCATAAGTTGTAACAAGAAAAACACCAACTCAACTTGAATAGAGAATATTTTACAGTTGGGTTGGTTAAGCACTGGATTAAGATGCTCAGAGAGCCTGTCAAATATCCATCTAGATCAAATCTTCACCCTCTTCAAAATACTATCCTTTAGAAGCTTCATTAGATATATTTGCTATTAGTACCTCTACAGAGGCATTTGTGAAAACTAGATTTGGTTCGATTCTAGAAGTGAGATCTGGGTTTCACTGACTAGTTGGGAAAAAAATCCTATTTAGTCCCATTATTTGGTCTGTGTTGCTAATAACAATGAACTTTATGTAATCTAATGTATCAGTTAAGCCCCTGATAGTGGAGGAAAAAAGGTGCTACAGTAAATTTTCATTATACAAAACAGCCAAAATAGGACATTATGTGCACAGTAAGTAATTTTTTAAAGTCTGCATGAATATCTTATTCACTTTGGGGTTCACTTCATAATTCAGAAACTAACTTTCAAAATATTAATAGGATTTGTCAGTTATTTCAAAATATCTTCTGCAATAGAACAAGAACTTTGACTGATCTACTTCTGGTTTGACAACTTTAGTCCAGTCCAAAATGAAAAGAAGCCTTGGCTCATTGACTTTAGGACGCTTTAGATAAGTTTTATTAAAACTAATAGGAACTGGATACAAAAAGAGAGGAGAAGGAAAAGCTTTCTTGATATCTGGCTTTACACAAAGGAATAACTTGATTAAAACTGAAAACAAAGTGCATTGTAAATCACATACTTGGAAAGGAATATTTTTCTGTAAGGTGCCAAATAAGCGCTTAGTTAAACAGTACCCTTCTTCAGTCCCCACTGGGTTTTTTAACTCTCTAACATCTCTGTATTATGAATCCTCTTTCCAGCACAAATCCAAAACACAGCCACATACTAAGTAACCACTGTGAAGAAAATTAACTCTACCCTAGCTGGAACCAGTGAATGAATTCTTTGATTTGGTTTGCTTGCATGAATGGTTTTTGATTTAGCTGTTAAACTGTCTTTATCTCAACCCATGAGATTTTTCAACTGTGGGGTTGCAGGAGTGGGCTGCAGGCGGCCTTGGCCTTGATGGCTTACAGCTGTGTCCCTGGGAGGAGGGAAGGCCAGCATTGAATGCAGGTGTGCTGATTCCTGTAACAAGAAGCACGTGAGTAGCCCAAGGGATGGGTATAAAAGGCTGTGCTGCAGGATGACAAGGGCAAATACTGAGCTACAGCTGTGCTGATGCCTGCCTCTGCCTGCCACTCTGCTCTATGCTGGATTTTTTGGGCTCCAATATCTAGTGCCCTGTGTTTGTATGTATCGTGGTGATAATTGGCTTAGAGCCTCAAAGGCTTGGAGCCTCTGGGAGTACGAGCCTCATGGACTGCAATCCACTTGGGGGAAGTGGAAAAGCCGGCCGGCGTGTAATCCCTGGGCGGGGGTGTGCCCAGGAGAGCCGTGAGTAGCCTACGCATGTAAGTCCAGGATTGGACTGCTTTATGGATGAGCCGCTGTAGCTCTTGCCCATGCATGATTACCGCAAATGGTGCCGCATATTGTACTGCAAACTATGTTGGCCCAGTGTAAGCCAACATCTGGAACTGTGTTGGCTTTTTGTATGCTGACACTCACCTTTTACATTTCTGATTCTCTCAGAAGAAAGAGAATCAGGGGATTCTGGTCCTCAGTTGCTGTCAGGTTTTAAACCACAACACAATGTTTTCATGTGTACTGGAATATGACATATATTAAATACCTAGCAGATTTTTTTTCCATAGCAATGTTCATTGCCAAAAAAATTTTGAACATTTCCAGGTTGCATAATTTATTAAATATAATTCCCATGCAACCTTGTTACTGCAAGGCTAAGTGTATTATAAACCTTCCACATCCCACCATTCTATATAACCCAGCAGCCTTATTACTTTTTGGTGCAGCAGTATCATTACCTGAAAATGCACCAGCTACAGTACTGGAGATATCTACTGGCTTTGGTTTTCTATGCACCTTCCTTCAAACAAGCTAGAGCACAGCTGCCAGAAATGTTAGCCTCTGCAGCGTTGCTTCGTATCTATAACCATACATAACAAATTTAACCCAGCGTATTCTAATATAAACTCAAAATTAAACTCTAAAGGTATTCTATATTCCTTTCAGATTGTGGCACACAGTTACATTCTCTCTCTTTTGGCATTCTGAAGAAGCAAGAATATAATATCAAATAACTGTAAAATATATGTCTCCATTTTTGTTCTTGAAATTGAACAGATCAACACAACGATTTAGCAGTCCTGAAACCATCACAAAGGCATATATTCTTGCTGGCAGAAGTTTGGTGCTTTCGTCTGAACAGCACAAAGAAATTGATTATTCTGTACTCCCAGTGTTAAATTTTATTGACTTTTAATATTAAGATCATTGAAATATTGAAATTTATTTGAAAGTTAACTAAGTTTTTAATATTTTTCTGTTTGTAGTATCCTTGTTTGTCCTTTAGTATGATAGCTGAACTTCTACCACTTCCCCTTTGGTATTGGGTTGGGGTTTTTTCCTGAACACAGATGTTGATGAAAGTTCTTTGCTTATTGGTTTTTCTTTTTTAAACACCTATTAGATAATGCACTCACATGTTACTTAAAATACCTGCTAGTGCATGGAAGATGCAGCACTGACTTGAATGAATATCCGATCAGTTTCGCTTTCTCTCCAGTAAAACAGCAATCTGAACTGGACTCAGGAGCTCACACCCTTTGTCTGTTCTGCTGTCTGTTTTGTTTGAACGTCTTATACTGTCTTCCTCTATTAATTCTGTAAAATAAGGGTAATTGTATAAAACCTTGCACACATAAGGTGTTTGCTTCATATTTTGAGACATTGTAGGACAGGGAATGAAGCAAAGATTCCAAATTTATTATAGACATATTTCTTCATGACAGAGTCCACAGCTTCAGTTCTGTAGAAAAGACTATAAGCTATCAACTTCTATTCACACAGTGATTTATATCTCTGTTTATCTTTGTTTCTGGGGAGTCATTTTCTGAAATTGATACTAAGATTGGAACCTCAAACAATATTTTCCTCCTGGTGGTATCCTTTTTTCTTCCATAAACTTTTTAGAGATTAAAACAATGTATACTGTATCTTGAGATAACCCATAAAAAAGCTTTTTTTCATTTTTAAACAATATGAAGTACTGTACATAGGTTGTGTAAGCAAAATTTAAAAGGTTTATTTGACTTGTGAGATCAATATATGCTATTTCTCTGTAGCTCCTCTATAACAGAGGAATTCCATCAAGACCATCATAGTATCCAGATTAACAATCAATTGCACAGGAGTAACTAGCTTCAGTGTCTTTCTTCATCTGAAATCTATGACTGAAAAATTTCACACAAAAAAATAAAAGAGATAGGAATTAACTTAAAATAGTATAAATAGTAAGAAAGCTTTCTTTCTGGAACTAATACAAACACAGAATATAATGTGCTCTATAAAGCAGGATTAATCAGTGCAAATGTTACCACCAACATGTAGAAGAGGCAGGGCAGGAAGAGTTCATTAATATCAAATTTCAAGTAAAGATTTGAGCTATTTAGACATGTCAGGTGAAGTTATCAAAGGCAATTGTCTTTTTTACCTTTAGATTTTCTAGTGTTAAATTTTATCTGACTAATAATAAGGATGTATAAAATAACTTGCTTGTTTTGGAGATAAATTAGTATAAAAAAGAAAACCAACTTGTTTTGAATTTTTATTTGATCATTTGCAGAAGTTGGTTCCCAGGGCAGAAGGTGACAATAACATAGAAATAAAAGAAAGAAAGTGAGAATTATTTTCTCAAGTTTCACCTACATTTTGTGCTTTGAAAACCTGTAGTTTTTCTACAAGCATTTTTCCATTTATTCGTTTCATAGTAAGAGGATAGCTGTAAAGCACTCTAGAAGAGGTGACCCACTTCTGCAAAGCCATAAATGGTGTAGATGTTAGGTAACTTGTGTGCCCCTGTTACATACTCTCACATGTGATGTCATCCCAAGGGGTTAATAATTTAGCAGGAGAAGATTAGATTTATTCCAATTTTCATTTCCAAAGTCACTTATATTTCATAGGCTATGGTTTAATTAATTATTTAGCAAAGCGATGGCAAGATATATTTATTTTGGAGAACATGCATTTACCTAGGAATAGGGTGTGGGGTTTTTTGCATTTTGGAACGAAAGAAGGTTAACACTGTGGTGCATTTATTTAATATCTAAAAACAAAGAATCTAGTTTTGATGTACAAGTAGAAGATACTGAGGGGCTGCAGTCGTCATGTCTCTACCAAATTCTTCTCTCCCAAAAGGAGTTTTTAGCGTAAAGTTAATTGCTTCCTCTGTACTGAGTTGTTAATTTTTAAAAGAAATTCAGAAAACATGTTTTATCATTTCTTTTTGACAAGAAAAAAATGTTTGAATACTTTGAATACCTTGATATGCCGTTTAATTTGGAAAATAATGCTGATACTCATTTTCCAAAGAATCATTATCCATTTCTCTGTTATCGAGCATGAAAATGGTACGATGACAAAAGTGTCTTCTAGGCATTTGAGTTTTGGAATGGAAACATTTTCTTACCTTCAGTGTATTTCTGAGAAAACTGCTGTATCCCTAATTGTCAGTAAACAATATATGGGATAATCTGGGGAAATTACCTGCTAAATTTTAATTGTTCATATGCACCCATTTATACAAAACCTTGTGATGAAGGACTTGCGGGGAGAATCAAAAAAGAAGGATCTCATATACGTATATTTAATTTACTTACTCCACCTGAAAATATAAAATGTGATAAAATTGCAAAGCTCTTTGCATGTAATGAAGAATCAAAAGAAGACAGTTTCTAAAGAATAAATTGCAATGAAGGTTAGATTTAGAGACAAAAAGAATTATGTCAGAAAAATAAGAGTGTTATTTCTTAGTTAAGTGCTACTCGCTTTGCTGAGTACAAAGTAAAGTTTTATTGTATTTATTAATTTCTTCCTTTTAGTTTTTCTGGGTTGTTTTTACATTTTTTTTAATGGCCAGTGTGTGAATTCAAGAACATAAGAATTCTTCTGACATTAATAATAGAAATTTCATAGATGTAAATGTTAAAAGAAGAATAGAAATAAGGAATGATTAACAATGATGATATCTTTTTTTTTGTTTGTTTAACAAAATCAAAAAGTAAAAGATACATTGTTTCTTTTTTACAAAGTGTGTTTCTTTAATCACAGAAGCCCGTACAGTTGCATGTTTCAATACCACTGCGCATCCTGAGTAAATATCAAGCATTCCTCTGCCACATGGAGCTTTGCCATGTGTTCCTTATTTCAGTGAAAGTTCTTTTATTCCTGTTCCAGAAGAATAAGACATGTCATTGCAGCAGCCTTTGTTTCAAAATATTGAAAAGCTTTTCAGCAGACCTAGTAGTTCAGTTAATTTCTGAAGACGCTTCAGTAAACCAAACAGCTAGAACACTGTTAAAATAACAAAACTATCGAGATGTACCAGTTTCAATAAGAAGCTTTGTGTTTTCTTTTTCTCAGTTACCTGTTTCTTTCTTTTGTTGATGATGTTACAGTAAATCTAAAATGAATGTTCTCTGGGGAGAAGATAGTGATTTTGTTTTAGGTTTCAAGCACATTTTATAGAATCCTGAGAACAAAAAGATATTATTCAAATATATGTGCATAAGAAAAGAAAAGATCAACCCTTGAACTGTCAAAGCTAATACAAAGCAAAGCTGAACTCCATGAGTTTTCCAACAACTTAAACATATATTAACACGCCCCCTTGCCTTCTGTGATTTAATAAAAAAGTTTTTATCTGAATGAAGCTCAGTTCAGTGGTAAGAACTATTTCAGAAACTCCAAATCCTCCCTGTATTGCAGTTGTTAAGTTCTATCTTTACCACTCTATCAGGGAATTAGGCTGCAGAGCATAGGACCCAAAGTCAAATCTACTTCATGGTATCACAAAATACTTCTACAGTAGCAGTATAGCAACATGAAGCATAGGTTGAGTCTTCAGTATTTTAGTGATAAGAAAATTGAAATAAGTTTTTTCTAATATCTTGCAATTTTTTGCCATGACAACTGAAAACTGGTGTATGGCTAATGCTACATAAGTATCCCAGACAGAAATCTGAATGGCACTGAGAAAATACTCTACAGGTTTATGTACAGACAAGTCTAAATTTGAAATGTTTTATATAGTACAAAACAATATCTTCATGTGATCTAAGTATAGCTGGGTTGATAACATACAGCTGAAACAGAATGTTCTATGTGGTCCTGCTGAAATCCATGTCAAAAAACATTTGACAAAATTTAGCTTGGTAAAATATTTGTATTTGTTGAGGGTTTTTTGGTAACAAAATTGTCCTGTCATAATAAGAAAAATCCAATACATGTCAATAAACTACTAGTTTAAACATTGTTTTCTATTAAAAATCTCTATTAAATAATTTAAAATATTTTTTTAAATGATGATGTTGAAAAAGAATTACCTTACTAACAGAAATATAAGCATTTCAAAGGATTTTAAGGCCTCAAGAAAGAAAGACTAGGAATGTCACCCTAAGTTACATTAAAGCAATGTTCTCTTTTATTGGACACCTAATATGGGATAAGTATTAAAATGTCAGAAGTTTCAGATGTGCCATTTTTATGTCTGATGTGCATAGATTGCCATTCAATGACAGCTTGATGCATAATTCAAAATGGTCCTAATTTAAAGTATTATAAAATAAATCAGTCAATAAAGATATGATCATTAACCTGCTTTTCTGAACATCTTGACATTTTTGTCTTTCACTTCTGCTTAATTCTACCCAAGGACCTAGCATTAATTTGACAACAAAATTCACTAGGAAACCTGCTGTTGATCTTATTTGACTTCCAGCTTCTTCTGGTAAAGTTGGAAGAGTTGTGGCATATTTTATGTTTGTATTTAGAATAATATTGCTGTTTTAAATTTAGAAAAACTATCACGACTCAAGAATTTAATGAGTGAAAATGCTGGAATTCTGGGGAATTATCACTATATGCTTAGCTTGTTATATTAGGCTAATCTGCCCTTATCTGGAATGAGGGGAAACTTCTGTGATTGGACATCTGTGAGGGAAATTACCTAAAACTGCAGAGGGGAAGGATTTAGGATAATGGGATTGTCTAAAGTGGATGCACATGAAGATGGACAGAGGTTTAGAGAAAGAGAACCATGAAGAAAAGAGATCTATAATATAGAGCAAGAAAAGAAAGGAAATAAGTTTGGAATGAAGAGGAAACTGGCTGAAAAAGTTAAGAGTCATTTGAAATATGAACTTTAAGAGGACTAGAAAAAAGCTGACAAGATGAACATATGTCAGACAGAAAACCCAGTGGATATAGTCAATAGATTATTCAATGGGATCCCCAGAGGAGAAAACAGACAAAGAAAATGGAGAAATGAGTAAGAATACGTAACTAAGATCTGACAATTGTTAAAAACTGAAGACTATAAAATTTATCCCAGGAGCAGGTTAGAGAATCACATTTCTGTGAGATGGTAAAGGTGAGTGAAAGTCCAGAGTGGAGACAATTTCTTTGTCCAATTAAAAGCACACCTAAACTTAAACTGAAAAATTTCTGATTAGACTGTTACTTTTCTTCTCGTAAATATCCTTGAATTCAAAATTGTTCTCTCTTCATCTAAAGCCATTCCATACACTCTTTTACTGATACTAATAATGCTTACTGTCTTGAGTTCAGCTGTGTTGTTCTGTGTGGCAGATGTCAAGTTTTCAACCCTGTAACCCACCTGGAACTAAAAAGACCTGTATCCAGAGCTCAGTTTTGTCCCAGTGGAAGCTAAAACTAGTCTCAACTCTACTTTCATATGTTGTATAAATTAATTAATAATTATATAGTCTAGGGTAAAAATAAGTCAACAGAATTATTGAGACTGATTACTTCATCCACACGACCTGCTCTGTAAGTTGCAAAATAAGATACCCTAGGTAGAATCAAGACTGAATAAAGATTTCAAATATTCTCAAGTAGATAAGAAAACTATATTTAAAAAAAAAAAAATCTTATGTGCTATATTTTGGGCAAGTCACAGAACCACTGCTTTACTTGCTATACATTTAAATAAAACAGTTAATCATCGTCCAAAAAAACTAAGGCATCTATTTGGAAGAAATTTATGTCTACAGGAGTGCTAAGGTAATAATAGAGAAATTATACTTCTGTATGGCTGAAAAAAAATTATTCTGAAATGCACTTTTTCGTAATTCCCACTCAGAGTGGTTTTTGTGAATCATATTTTGAAATACATATTTTTCCAAGTAGTATAGATAAAGAGCATGCATTTAGGTTATTATAACAAACTCCAGTACAAGGACCAGATTCTTAAGACTTTAAAGTAACATCACCAGATATAATACCCATGTAAACCTGAACTACTGCCAAATTTTCCACAATTTTCTTGTTTTCAGGGTGCTTGATTTGAGGAATTTTGTCCTAATTTGTTTTTAAAAAGCTGTACTCAACTATAATTCAATAAAACAAACCTTAGATTTGCATAAATTTATCCTAACACTCCCTTCCCTCCCCCACACAGAAAGAGTTCCTAGACCATGAAAATGGAACACTTTTTAATGCTAAAATTTTGCTGCTTTAACATCATTAAATTATACGCATGTAAAAGGGTTATATCATCTTTCATACTGAAGAAAGTAAGAATGGCAATTTGGTCACTGAATGTGTCTCCTGCAGTTGTGAGCACATAGACATTAAACATTGAACTAGTCATCCCCAGAATCCTGCAAGTATCTTGTAGTTCACAGAACAGACAAACAAAACAGCACAAAAGCTTTCTGAAGAGATCAAAAGCTCAAGCAGTGCTTTAAACCCCCCAAAAGAGAGTGAAATATGCCCAGATGAGCCTTGGAAGAAAGTATTCTTCACACTACAGATAAAGGCACGAAAATCCTAACAACTCTGCTAGTTTCAAGTGGAAGAAAATTCTTTCTTCCCCAGTCTCTCATGATCATTTTAACAAAATGCTGAGAATAACATATTGTCTCTTGGGATGGTTAATCTTTGATCTCACAGTCTTAATTTATGAAAAATACGAGGTTTCTTTTCTGTCAGTAGGATGCAGCTTCAATAACTTTTAAGGATAAGATTAACTAATTCATAGAAAATAAATATGAATCAGCAAGTACTGAAAACTGAGAAGTGGAGAATGTTTTAATATTGATATTTATGAAGTACAGACTAAATGTCTATAAACTAGGTCATGAAAAAAACCAAACAAACTAATTTTAGATCAAACAGTGTTTGTATAGTAAGACCTCATGCTGCATTTTGAATAATGTTACATCCCTGGAGGTGTTCAGGCCTGGTTGGATGGGGCCCTGAGCAACCTGGTTTAGTAGAAGGTTCCCTGTCCATGGCAGGGCAGTTGCAACTAGGTGATCTCTTGGAAGGTCCCTTCCAACCCAAACCATTCTGTGATTCTATGATTAAAACACACACACACAAAAGGGTTAATACTCAAGTGGTGACCTTTAAATTTACAGTCATATATTTAATGCTTTTATGATACTTTATTTATATTCCTGGACAGGTTTGACTTTATTAGGCAAAAGACTTTCGGATATGTCAAGACAGATGGATGTTGGCACAGTCTAATATGTAATCTTCTGTACCTTATGTTACTACTCACTGAAATGTAGAGATCATCATACACTTTACATAAATATATATGTGTAAGAATATTCAGAACTTTCATAGAATGGAGGTTTTTTCATAGTCTTCAAAGGGATCCAGTTTCGGCTATCCATTTCTGGTGGTATAAATGTTGAGGTATTTTCTACCCAGGCAAAGGATCTTTTGATTTTTTTTTTCTGGTAATTAAACTAGTTAAAATGTTTTAACTACTTGAAAAGATGGATTTTCCTCCATTAGGTAATTCCCTTGACTTATTGCAAATCTATCTATTCTCTGATATGCCAATATATGGCTGGAAAGCAGCCTTCCAGAAAAGGACCTAGGGGTCCTGGCAGACACTGACTTGAAC
This sequence comes from Pachycephala philippinensis, assembly GCA_013397055.1. Taxonomy (NCBI): domain Eukaryota; kingdom Metazoa; phylum Chordata; class Aves; order Passeriformes; genus Pachycephala; species Pachycephala philippinensis. The sequence goes on along the minus strand of VWZT01007037.1, from coordinate 11,223 downwards.
ATGAACCAACAATGTGCCCTCGTGGCAAAGAAGACAAACGGCATGCATTAGGAGTGTTGCCAGCAGATTGAGGGAGGTGATTCTTCTACTTAGCACTAGTGATGCAACACCTGACAGATTGTGTCCAGCTTTGGGCTCCCTGGTACAAGAGAGACATGAACACACAGGAGACATTCCAGCAAAAGACCATGAAAATGATTAAGGATCTGGAGCAGATCTCCTATGACAAAAGGCTGAGGCTGCTCGGCCTAGAGATGAGAAGGCTCGGGGGGGATGTCATCAAAGTGTCTCTGAAATGAAGGTACAAAGATGTGGCCAGGCTCTTTCCAGTGGTGCCCAGTGACAGGAGCAGAGGCAATGGGCTCACAATGAATAACAGGCTCTAGCTGAGCAACAGGAAGCCCTTGTTCAGTGTGAGGGTGACTAAGCACAGACAGAGCTTGTTCGGAGAGGTTGTGGGGTCTCCATCCATAGAATTACTCAAAAACGATCTGTACAAGATTCTGGATAACTGGCTGAGCAGGGAGGTTGAACCAAGCAACATTCAGCAGACACTTACAGCCATTCAGTGGTTCTGAAATTCAGTGATTCTACAAATACAGTTTGCAGAATTTCCAAGAAGTTTGTAATTTTTCTATTTCTTAGTTTTATTAGTGAATATAATAAGATCTTGTCTTGAAAACTGATTTGAAGAGATTGGAAGTAAATTAATTATTTCATTGTTGAAAGAGTGAATTAAAATGACCAATATTGGGTTGACTGGATACATTACAGAAAATATGCATAGTTCATCATCTGACTTAGGCATCAATAGTGGGTTAGTGTTGGTTAAGGGCCAAACTTGCACCCTGTGTCCATCTTTTTTTCCCTCCTCAATGGAAGAAAACAGGATGTGAAAATTCATGGGTCTAAGTAAAGGCAGTGAGACCCCTTGTCATTTACTGCTGTGGTCAAAAGAGACTAAACTTGGGGAAGATAATCTAATTTACTGGCAATTAAAATAGATTGGGGTAGTAAAAAACAAAGATATTAAAACAACACCTTCCCTATTGGCTCTTCAGAGTTCAGCTTCATTCCTTAGCTCCTGACTGCTCTATCCCTGACTGACTAGCATGGTTAGGGGCATGGTTAGTACACAGCCGTTTCTCCTTCTCTGTTGCTGCTTTTCTCTCACACCTTTCACCGCTCCAGCGTTGGCTCTCTACACTAGCTGCAGTGCCTTCAGGGAAAAAAACCCTACTCCAGTGTGGGCTCTCCATGGGTTGCAATTCTTTTAGAAAATGCAAACTTGGTCTGGCATGGGATTCTCCATGCCCTGTGGTGTGGATACCTGTGCTGACACGGAGAGCTTGTCCTCCTCCTGCTCGGTCCTCGGGGTTCCTTCGGATGTTTCTCACTCTTTCCTATCCTCCCTCTATTGTTCCTGTGTTTCATCGGTTTTACCATTAAAAAAAATTAACTTTAGATTTTAACATTAAGGCCTGCACGGAACACTTTATCAACAGTACTTTCAAGGATCGGGCTTATTTGCTGATGTTAAAAAATGTTTTCTTCCTTTATATTTCACTTTGTCCAAAGCAAAGCCAGCAAAATAAAATTATATAATCTGTTGGAAAAAAGTCTCATTATAAACTTTATTATTAGACTAAGAAAAATAAAACGATAATTTAATTTCATTTTATTCATCCATCTGGAATTCTGTTCTAAATTATTTTATTAAAATGTAGAGTTATTTTGTAGCAAAAAAGAGATGGAATAATCACTAAGGAAAAGAATCTTCTCCAATAGTAACAGGGCTTCATTTCATCAGCTTCAGGTTCAAATTTTAAGAATATTCTGGTACTCACAGATTTGGGTAACATTTCTGGGGTAGTTAGAATTGTTTGCAATTGTCTTTTCTAATGTTCTGTCCTGGTAGGCATTAAAAAAATTAAAGCCTTTCTGACTAAGATTTTATTTCCTATACGCTGTTAAGTTGAACAAGAATCTGAGTTTTAGAGCCAAGTCTGTATTCCAGAGATCATTGGTAAGTCTACTGGTCCACTCACATTCAGAAACACAACAATTTTGAAGAAGAAGCATAATGTGTCATAAAACGTGTTTCACATTAAGCTGAGTTAACATTTTTGGGGCTCCAGGCTGACCAATACTGACTTTAGCCAAAAAGGCCAAGTAAACACTTGACTACTTTTTTGGGCTCTCAGGGCTTTTTCATCTACTCTCTTTGATACAAGAGCAAACACTGCAATTTGCTTATAGTAAATGACCAATTGATCATTTTACTTTAGGATTTAAATTATTATGCTTATCTTCGGGTTTGTTCTCAGTTGCCATTCAATTGAATAACTATATAGTCCTTACAGGTACGTCCTTAGTATTATCAAAATCATTAAGTGATCAGTTCAAAGAGGCTTAGATAGAGCCACCAGCAACTTAACAGCAACTTAATCAAGTAAAGGCAGATGCTTAGAAATGTGACTCTCATATTTTGTGTATAAAGTTAAACAGCAAGAAATTAGATTTCCTGTCTTCACTAGCTTGTTTCCAGGCTAGAAATTTCTACAACTAAGAATAAGGAGGATTTGTAGGCAGCCCCAGAGAGCCAAATTAAACAATGCCTGTTACAGCAAGGTCCATTTTTCCTGTCTG
>VWZT01007035.1:80758-95452 GCA_013397055.1 Pachycephala philippinensis | reverse complement strand
CTGTCTCTCAAACCAAGACAGAGTGAAACTGGAGGGTGGTAAATACAATGACAAATGGCAGAGAGATGTTTGATTGCAAAACAGCAGAGCTATTCACAAAAAGAAAACCATTTTATTGCATCTTCTGATGAAACCTCAACAATGTAGGGCATTAATATCATGGAGGCAGAATCAGTAAGAGGTATGAAAACAGGCAGATAAACCTTTTCCATTTGATCAAAAAATGAAAATCCAATTTACACCATGCTCTCTAATTAAATAAGTTTCATTTTAGAGCAATTTAAAAATCTATGTTTCATTTTTCTAAAATTTCTTCAAGTTTTTGATTACAAAATGAATGCCTGTGACAAATTCCATGGTTTTGGATTAAAAGAGCTATTTAGAATACTCATGTGTGCTAGAATTATATTTCTAAAGTTTGTAGATAGCTTTAGTGTGGACTTCAACTATCTCAAATAAACCACCGTTTGGTATGTTCAGCCCTAAAATGATACGCCTTTAAGAACATTTACCATTCAACATATTTATATAGCAAGATACTTTCTGAAATGATTTTGCTAAATAATGATTCCTTCACAGTGCATTGAGAAAAAGCGTTTCCTCATGGTGATGATGAAGAGAAAGAAGTGGAACTTCAAAGAAAATTGTTTAGCTCAAACACAGATGTATTTTCATAAACTGTCTTAAATCTTAATATTCCCAAGACTTATTCACAAGGCACAAAATCAGGCATACTCAAACAATTCTATCTTTTGAAATCAAATTTCAAAAGGAAAATTATATAGAGAACCTACCTACTTACCCCTGAAGCTAACAGCCAGGTTTAGGAATGCAACACATACACACTGGTGCAATTTAAGAGCCTGCACAAAAGCTGAAGGAACTACAATAGTTAGCATGTGGCCACTTTTAAAACTTGACCTGGGTGGTGCACAGGAAGATATTCAGAATGCCCTTAAATACAGCTAAACCAGGCAAAGCTCTACTCATTTCTACCACACTGAAATGAAATTCTGACCCTGCAGCTCTAGGAGCTCCCTGCCTGACAGTGACAGCAGGAACAACATGCCGTGTCATCTAGGGATGACAGGCGCTGGCATTTCTGAGCCTCTGCGAATGTCTATGCTTCGTGTTTCCAGCACGTACTTAGCTTTTAATTGTCTTGTTGCACTGCAGTACAATTCACTCTAAAAATGCATTGGTGCAGCTTACTGGAGCTCTGTACTCCCTGGACTGAGCCTGAACCACGGATCCCACCCTTCTGCTGTTCAGACCTCTCCCTAACACAGCTGTGTGTTGCACATCTGTTTTTACAAAGTATTTATCATCAGGGTTAGTCTCTCACTTTGATATTTCAAACATAATTCTGCAGACTACTAACAACTTTTGATTTTAGCAACTTCTAATGACAGTCATTTAGAAGAAGGCAGACATAGACAAAGATTAATACAAAGAGAGCTTGAAAGCAAGTTTTGAGTTTGGGGCAGGAAAGACCCCTCACACTTATGGATCTGGAAAGCATCTATTCCATGCCTCAAAGATCCGTGTGGATTATAAATGTGGAAACTAAGAACAGAAAAGGAATTATTCACCACATTATTAAACATGACAAAAAGCTTCTGAATTGAAGCTTAAAACAGGCTATTTAAGATTCCAGCAATCCCTGGGACTTTGGCAACAAAAATGTTCAAAAGCCTTTTATAGTTGCTGTCAGATTTATGTAAAGCATTTGAAATTCCTGTGAACTTATTTATATAACAACCTAAAACTTGAAGCCAACTTGAAAGTCTTCCTATTCTAATTATTCAGTATTGGAGGTGCTGTACAAAAGACACTCAATGTTCTTTGTTGAACATATCCTAAAATGGTGGCCAGGAAAATACAGACTTTGGGTGAACATTTTATGGGATGGCTGTTATTGTGGATGAGCTGCATCATTTGATATAACAGTTACTTGGTGATTTATTTTCCTGTTTTCTGTTCAGAGACATGGGGGAGATATCACTGTGTGCTACATTCCACCCACATTCTGCCCCAATAATCTCGCATCATTATTTTTAGGAAAATGCTACAGTATGTTAAAATAAAATAAAATAAAAGTTACCATCTCTTTTCAGATATGCACCACTAGAATACTTCCTGGAGTCAGGCTCCGGATGGACATAGGATATTATTGGGAACTGAGGCCCAGCTGACCTGGATACAAGGCTCTGTCATTCACAACCATTTGGTTTCTATCCCACATGAACACTCTGCCATTACTCTGGGTCACGCCTTCAGCTCCAACATGGAGAGGGACATCAACTGTAAATGCATCCAGCATCTCGCCAACAGCATCCACACTGCAGGCCGGGGACACCTCGGGAACAGGAGCGGGATAGGACCCCACTGGGTCTGCAAGATGCAGTAAAAGCCACTATATGGTAAAACAGCTCCCACCCCAAGAAGCCTTTCAAGCTTTATCTTTCAAGATCATTTGAATGTGTCTTCCATTTCATCACCCTCTGCCCACAAGCTCTCAATGCCATTTTCCTTCTTCCCAGCTCCCAGTTTTGCCGTTTCACCATTTCACTATCTCAATGAGGTCACTCATTCTCTGCTATTTCAGCTACTGCCCCTTTCCCCTTCATGTCAGCACCTCTCAACCATCCAGGCTGTGCATACTTTCAACACAGACTTGCTTGTCAAGCAGACTTCTAATTACCTCACATCTTTATATAGATACTTCATCAGGTGTCTGCAGCTTCACAAGACCAGGGGTCTAAGAAGAAATATATACAAATCTTAGAGTATTGACATTCCATAGAGACTTTATTGTGCATTACAGACACAACAAAAGGGCATTTGCCTGTATTACCTGAGATGTGAATTACCTTTTATAAGCATTGTGAAACTGGTTTGATTGTTTTATCCCTACATGTCTCTAACCAATCAATGCCCAAATGAGGGAACTTTCACAGAAATTAAGAATTTCTTCACTGAAGACATACAGTTCTTCATCATTCTTATTTCTTTTATCACTGTGCAACTCAGTAAATACTAGCTTGTATTAATTATTCAAAACAGGAGAAAATTTATAATCCAAATGTGACAAGAAGCAAAGTACACTAGATCATAATTCCTTTCATTTATCACAATTTTGCCACAACAATCAAGAACCAGAAATGTAGTTGCAGCACACCTAAAGAGAAACCCACACATGAACTAAGTACCACAAGCACTAAGGATGCCAACCTATATGGCTTGGGGTTTTGTTTGGTTGGTTTTGTGGTGTCTTATTTGTTTCATTGTGCTGATGAGCATAGTTTAACACCCATGGATTGTTATAAGCCAATGTGGATTCTCTCTCTTCCTGTGTTTCTTTCTTACAGGATTATTCCATAGACATTCCGGCTATGGGATTTTTATGGATTAAGACAGAAGCCAGCAGCATTCTTTATTCACTGCTTTTTGGCATAAAAACACCACTTTGATTGCTTTTCTCTTTTTCTACTTAATCATGATTTAGACAGACAGCATCCAGGTTAAACTCATCCCAGCTCCATTTTCCCTTTTTCCCTTTAGCAACAAGAGTTACAGACAGAGGTTACAAAGAACAAGGAAAAGGTAATTTAATATTTGGTTCAATGATGCCTGTGGAAGAATCTTGTAAACCTGTGCTGAGATCTCAATGAATCACCAGCGACTTACGATGCAAAACCAGTGACATAAAGGGGTAAAATGCCCATAACATCTTTAGGACTCCATTAGCTATTAGAAATAAAATATTAATAACTCTAATATGAGCATCCTTTAGACATGAACAATGAATTGCAGGCTCGAGGTCAATCTCATCAAGTTTATGCCAGTACAGATCCCACTGAACATAAAGGTGGGAAACCCATTCACACAGGGAACACAACAAAAATGAGCACCCCTAATTTCCCTTGTGTTGCCTGGACCACTTGCATTAAGCAAAGTGAAGCCTCCACAACTTGTCTTGTATTTATTTTACAGGCAGATCTGAAACCTCTTTGGAGACAAAGCAAAATCCAGCGCCTTTAACTTCCTGAAGTAGTTCCCATCGCCTCGGGGATCACTACACATTCAAAGTGAACTGGAACTTCTCCCACTGCCATACAACTTTCCTACAAAAACAAAAGCCCTAAGAAAACATCTGAAGAGAAACCAAAAAGGCAGGGAACATACATCTCACTCTTCCTTGCAAAAGACATCTTCTTCCTTCTGGCAGAGAAAATAGCCAGCTGTAGTCACTACAGGCAGGCACGACCTTCCTAAGCAAGCTGATCCACACAACAAGTTTGCACTTGCTTCTAAAGCAGGGCTGTTTTCCTGCGTTTTGATGAGGACTTACTTACTTTGGGGGATTGTATGATACTAAGGTATCTAATAGGATACAGAGCCTTTTGCTTGCAGGTCAGTGTGTCCAATTTCAGCCCAGCTTATGCAGGTTGATCTTGCACCACGCCGTGAGCTCCACAGGGACCGTCCCCAACTCCCGCAGGCACCGGGGGACACTCCGGGCTCTCGGCAGGGACAGGAGCGCTCAGCTCCCGGGAGCAGCTAGCTCCCGCTGACGGAAAGTCGATCGTGCTGCACAGAAACCCAGGTGAAACAGTGCTCTTGACAGCTTTGTTCCTGTTACATTAATAAAAGAAAACACTGGGGCTGCCCCATTTGTTGCATGGAATGGCGGTGACAGATGCAGTTTCACCACGCATGTACAGGGCCTTAACCGCTTCTGCAGCCCACAGGAATCTGTACCCAGCACACAGCCCATGGCACTTCCAGCCAAAAGGGTGCTATGAATAGCCACAGAGGAAACACAGTGATTCTCCAATAACACAATTCAGGGCCTTCTACAAACATTAAGCTGCCTTTTTTTTTTTTTCATATAGAAGGATAACTACGTATTTTGAATAAACTGATGGCATCCAGCAGTTAGGGAAGAGTTACTTGCACATCTGCAATATTTAGACCAATCTTTTCCCAGGAAATAATGAGCTGAATTCTAACAATTCCAGCCTGAGGTAGAGTGGTGGGAAAAGTCCCCTCATCTGCATTTAAGTGTGTAACACATTTCTAAGTGTCTCCATCACTAATTTGGGAATATGCTGCAAGTGCCCAGGATCAACATTAACAAAGTTACATAACACAGCTGAACTGTTCAGTAACGCATAATGCCTCTTAGACTAGAAATCATTAGAATCAGGTAGAAAAACTTATTTTCCCTAGAAGAAGCTTTAATGTTTCTGAGGGAAGACAAATAGGAAGGACGTGTCCATGGGAAATATTTAACTCATCTAAAAATCAAATGTGTTTACCTTTGACTGAGATCAAAGTCACATGATACTGTAAGTCAAAATTGCAATTCTGACTACAGAAAGGGATCTTGCTTGTCTTTTAATCTCAAAAACTGACACTTTACTACTCTGCAAGCCAAAATAAAGTTAGGTCAAAATCATAAAATCATAGAAACATGGAACAGTTTGTGTTGGAAGGGACCTTAAAGATCACCTAACTCCAAACCCCCTGCTATGGGCAGGGACACCTTCCACTAGAATGTTCTCTCTTCTATTTATTATTGAAAGAAGCCTTTTGACCAAATAAATATTTTGTATTAAACAGAAAATTTGTTTTGAAAATATAATATTTTTGCTTAGAAAATCTCTGCCACCAGTAAATCAGCCTGCTTTAAAACACTGGGAGGTTGTATATGCCTGTTTCTGCACGGCAGAGGTGGCTGCTCTTCATCGCATTCAGTTCTGCTGCCCTCTTCTCTGTCACAGAAACCTTCTGTTGGAGAGCCAGCACTGAACCCACAAAGGGCAGCTAGCATTCACCAGCCCAATGTTCCTGTATTACAAAGACATATGGCTGTGCATGTTGAAGTTTTGGCAGGATTTGACAGAAAAAAAGGCTCTCAGCATCCAGAAATGAAAATTGCAAAGAAAACCTGATTTCATAATTGCATTTTTAAACGGAGATATGTACAAAAAATTATTATGTAACTACAGCCATCAGAAAATACAAAAATACATATACAACCCCTACCAGTTTATCAATTCTAGGCCTGTGACTGCAATATTTAAGAGCTTTCTGCTCACTGATAATATATTCTGCTAGCTGTCACATTGCATTTCTAAATCATTAAAAAAAACCCCTTACCTATCGGCCCCAAAGGCATTCATTTTTCCCTGGACTTTGTAAAAACTAGAACATGTTTCCGTGGTATTTCTTTTACAATAGGAGGCCTGTTAAAAACGGCATCATGAATATTCTAGTTATGACAGATATGAAAGGACATAATATCCAGGAAACAGCTCTTTCTTAACATATTCATGAAGAGGTCCTTGTCAATCATAGCCAGTGAATTGAATAAAAAAATAATACTCGGAGTCTTAGGAGGATACAGCTGAGTTTTACATGCTGGAGATATAAAGACTGAAGTGAGACTGGGTTCCACTAACAAGATTCCTGGCCTGAAGTGCCTTTGTGAAATTATTCAGAAACCTGCCAATAACAATATTTCAGGCTGCAGAAATCTCCTCGGCAGCCATGCTCTGTGTGGGTCCGTGTGCTGCTGCCACAACTTAATGGAGTCTCCCAGCTGGTGCTTTAAAGGAACGATGTCTCCAATCGTCCATTCATCTTGGAGTTTCAAAACAATTTGCTTTATGGCCCTGCTTCTTTTGAACATTAAAAAGCTTATATCTTCAAATATTCAGGAAATAAGAAATAAACTGCCAAATGCCTTAAGCAGGAGAACAACTTACAAGGCTACTTATATATATTTTAAAGTATAAAAGCAACATTATTTCCTATTTATGCTGTGTTGCCAACTTGTTCAGCATAGATAATTAAACAAACTTTTATATTAAAATAGTTTTTTGCTGCCTTTGCTACTTTTAAAGCAGGAACAAAGCATAATATTTTAAAGATACTACTCAAAAATATACAACATAGAGTCAAACCTTACTTAGTTTTTTACATAAATCGAAAGCTTATTCCAAATATTTTAATGTACACAACACACAATGGCAATCTGAAAAAAAGTGCCAGTTTACTGACATTACCAAACCAGACATCATCTTCCCAAGCAACACGCCTTCCTGAAATAATATTAGAAGCCAATTTATAAGGCTGTGTCCATTTTACCTCTAACATAATTACATGTCATTGAAATTTACTTTGTATCAAGAGAGTAAAAAACCCAAACCTAAGTACCACAGATGCCTCTATGAATTAAAATCAGTGAAATAAACCCAAACCCATAATTACACCACACCCAGGGTTTCACTGCTGACCACAATGTCCACAGCTGGCAAATGCCATTAATATACCTCCTGCAGCATTCCTTTATGCCGGACTACTTCCAGGATGCTTAAAATATCACAATGAGTTGCCCAGGAAATGCACACAGTTTCCTGCTTGAAGATACAAATCACCTAAATGCAAAACACTGGGGTAAATTTACAGCAACTTTCAAATCCATAAATTGCATGTTTGAGATTAATCCATATATATAGCATTTCACAGCCTTCACGGAGATGGAAAGAACTGTGCGCCGCTGGACACCCCAGCCCACAAGGCAATACACAGTGCTGACAACTTTCATAGATTCATTGTTTGCATCCCTTTCACAGTGCATCTGATGCCAATTCAACAGGATTTATTTCCAGAAGATAGGTATCCATGCCTAGATTCCAGGGGAGGCTGCTGAGATCTGCCAACTCTTACTGCAAAGACATCTTAAGGCTCACANTTTTTTTTTTTTTTGGACAGGAAACAAAAATAATGTAGAACATCAAAGAACACATTGTAATGAAATCTGAAATATGGGTTACTGAAACCTTGAGGCAGAATACCAAAATGCCAGGAGTCTGTTTCTTAAATGGAAATGTCTCAGGCTTTTGTTTTCACCTACCTGTGGCAGAGTACACAGAATTGCAAACAGAAATATCCCAGCACATTTTGGACTCTGTGTGCAAGTACCAGTGCTATGCCAGCTCTGAAACAAAAACTCCAAACCAATAAATCTGTCTGGCTGTCAAATATTAGGAATATCTACTACAGGTAATGTCTGGTACAGCACCACATTTATTATGTGACTCACCCTTATGAAAACAATGGCTACCTGAATAATAATAAAAACATTGTTGAATCAAACTGAGCACTGGTTTGAGACCCTTCTCATGTTTTCATTAAAATAAATACACAGGTTTTCTGAGCTATATAGGTGAGATTTAATAACGTTAGAAGTTTAAACCTGTGCAAGTTCAGCATCAGTGCGAACCAACATGGACACTGCAAGAACAATGAGCAACCACTGTTTGAAAACAAACCAAAACAGATCTGAAATGCTAAAAGATGAATTTTCTGGGTACAGAAGCTCAGTGTTTCATTTCCCCCATCACTTCACCTTTGGTAAACTTGATTCATTAGTGTATTAGTGTATAACTGACAGTTGCTTCCTATTATAAGTGATTCATTTCTAGTTCTAGTACGTACTGTCAAACAACAGTACATGATTAATTACAAATAAACCAAGACTTTTGCTAACAATGGGCTGTTACAAAGCCTCCCACCTTCAGGAAAGAAATTCTGCTGCTCACATGGCTGGGATGTTTTCCAGAGCTCCATCTTCAATGTTTCACACACATTCAGCTGCACTGGTTTCTCAGGAGATTTTAGCTGACATTCGAGGTTGATATAAATGGGTTATTTTTTATTATGTGCCTTACAGACTAACCCCTTAAATGCACAACGTCATACCCCAGTGTTGGTCAGTACACAAAACATCTATCAAATGAGAAATTAGACAGCAAAAGGCTATATACGAGACACTTTACAGACCTCCGGCATGAAGACCAGGTCCAACAGACAGCTATCCAAGCTCTGCAGCCTCCCAAAGAATCCTCTGATCGATAGTGGGAAATTAAGATACTTCATTTTGCTGTCAATATAATTAATATGAACTCCATTTAAGTGATTATCTATGGTCTCCTAGCTCATCAGAAAGAAGTGGAAGTTTAAAGTGTTGCAATATCACAGCTATAAAGGAGGATGGCTGGATGGAGACATCAGACAGGCTATATACCACCCACCTCAGCACTAATGGCAGGGGTTCATAATGATTAAGAAGATCCGTTGTGTCTGAGGTTGAAGTTGAGGTGGTTTAACTCTCCCTTTCAAATCTGTTTGCAGCGAAATTGCAGGGCCTTTATATGAACAGGTCCTTGAATTGCAGACTGAGAAGTCCCTTAATCAAAATCTGAACTTAAATTTCCTCTTAGAAGTTCAAACCAGCTGGCTGCCTAGTTCCTGTTACTGGGATGAACTACAAACTCTTTTAATCAGTCACAAAGTTTCCCTCTGTCTGTATTTCTTTTGGGTTTATCTGAAAATTAATTTCAGTAACTGACATTCCTGAAATTACAACTCCACAAACTGAACCCTGTTGCTCTCTTTTGGAGCCCATCAAAAAATTGGAATCACCTATACTGGAGTAGCTTGCTGTTTCTACTACACAAATTTAAGATATTATATTTCCAAAGGAATAGTTATTGTTACTTGGGAAAGCAGAGCTCCCAAGTAAAATATTTCTTCATCAACTTCAATAACATTAACAGAAAATAATTATTACCTCATGGAAAACAATTATCGTCTTCCTATCATGTGGCCAAGATCAACAACACTTCCCAGGTAGCCAAACACTACAGAAATGGAAACCACCAAGTATTTTCTTTAAACCATGGAACAGAGGAATAACATTTATTCCTCTGGCAGCTGTGGTGAATAGTTCTGGTATGTTCATGGTTCACATTTTTGGACAGGTTTTATATGGTCGTAGGAGCCAACTCTTAGGAACTAATGGAATTTTAAGTAGTTTTCCCCTGCCCACAAAAAAACCCCAACAAAGGTAGACTATATATATAAGAAAAAGATGATTTACCTTGGTCCATCATAAAATAGAAAACAAATGCAGTTAAGTGGACCCTTCTGCTGAAGCTGTTAAAATACATACATCAATCATCATCATTTGGAGGCAGGCAAGAAAACATGCGAAATTAAAAAATCGGTGCTTTGATCTTTTCACTTCATTTTCTTTGTAAAACAAAACAACCACGTGCACAAGAAAAAAATCTGATAGTCAAAAGAAGTCATTTACCAAGATCCTCTGATTCTGAAATTGTAAGTGGCCATGATTTACATGGCCTCTTTTACTTTCTGGACACGTTTTTTGTTTGTTTTAGGAAGTTTTATATAAAAGAAGCCCACTTTGCATCTGCCAAAGACTGCAGAAACAGAAGGGCCTAAATCTTTGTATAATACAAACAAATTATTTATTTCAGCTAATTTTAAGATGGAAAGATTAAGTATTTTGCTGGTTGTCTATTTCATTTATAAATATAATTAAATATTATTTACCAAACTAATAAGAAAAAAATGATGGATACTAAATGGCACCTGCATAGTCCTGTACTCATCTCTGTAAGCCTCGCTCAAATATTTACCAAAATGGCAATGCTGGACAACAACATCCCTGGGATCAGTCTCATAACTATCCAAGTCAAAGTTAAAAAGGTGAATGAATCACTTGTAAAAGCTTTCCTTTTATCGCAATATCCCTCTTTTTTCTGACAGGATTTTCTCAACTAAGTAATAATTTATTGCCACAAAGTACTAAATACTCATCTGGAAAAACCACATTCTGTTTTAAGAATATTGTCTGTTTTACCAGAAACATTAATCTAAAAAGTTTTATTATTAATATTCTGGAAAACATTCTACTTACACACCTTCTTAATCCATTCCTCCATGCGCTTTTTCTAATTCCGAGATTATCCTGCTTTTGGAATAATTCTCTCCAATCTCATCACACTGCCACATAGTACCTCACTGCTGACCTACTTTGAGTCAAATGCTAAGTCCAATAAAGTAAATCAAACACCTTTCTTCTACATAAAGTACAGTTTTTCAAGCATTTTTCCTTCTCTGAGAATTGAGCTCTTTAGTTACATTTCCTCATTGCTGCCTTGGTTCCATGCCTTCATGCTCAACCTCCCTCTGTAAAATCTCCAAAACCAAGAGAAGATGAAGAGGGTGAGAGATCTTCTGCTGATGGAAAGAAGTGGGGCTTGTGGGTTAAAACAAATCAAATTCAGTTTGTCTTTGCAACATATTCCAAAAGTAACATAAGAAGGTAGACTGTGACATAAAATTTCAGACGGAACTTACTCAGCATAAGAAACTCCAGCTGAGGAGCCTGAATACCTGACAATGATCCAGATAGCTCTCACTGGCTACAAGTCACGGAAAACTCCTGTTTCCAAAAGTTACTTCAAGAGAAATGCAATACAATTCCATTTTAAAAAAAATCAGCATTCAAACAAGGAAATTACCAGCTACATATTTAGTTTGGCCAAAATCTTTCATGCCTAATGCTTAGGCATACAATGGAAGGCTCTGTAATCCTTTCACTTTATTTCATTTCATTTTATAATTATTTCTTATTTTGGGTATAAGCAATTTAAAAATAACTTGCAAGTAGAATTTGAAGAAATCTGATCTTCTTTTTCAAAAATAACATGAAGAAACGAAGTAGCAGATATAGCAAATGATCAAATCACCATATCATATAACTGTTAGAACTTCTCATTATTCTATTTCCCAAATCAGCTACAAAACCTCACTCTGTGCTTTCTCAGGAACCATCAAGGATCAGAGAGTGAAAACATAAAGGACAAAGTATTGAATAAATGGAATGGAACAAGGCAGTGCATTGCGTGTGATGCAGAATTGCCCCATACCTTTACAGTTGACATTCAGTGCTGGCAGGGAGCCAGCACCTTCCACAGAAATGAGCCAAACAAAACACCGCTGAATTCCTCTGGGCTTTAAATCCAGCTTTGGATACAAACCCACTACGTCAAGCCCCATCCTGGGACATTGTGTGAAGGACTTGCACAGGTTGAGCTGAGAGCCCATGAAGCACATAGAGCCAGAGTTAAACCTCATGCTCATGCGAGCCCCTATACCTTTCCATGGGCATTTAGACTGACTTTCATGCAAATTAACACACATAAGAACATACACACAGAGAATGCGTGAAATGGCTACATAATTCACAGTGTAATTTTGGTGCTGTTACAGTAAGTTTGATCTGTTTTCACAAGTATAACATGGGGGGTTTACCCCCCTATTTTTTCTTTAGAACTAAGCAAAGATAAAAGTCTAAACAATCCATTTCATCCCTTTGGAATCATGCATAGAAAAATGACATTTGCCACAAAGGATTTCATTTTACCAAGACTCTAAAAAACACAAGCAACACGACAGGAGAAAGATCAAGAAAAAGCCAGTATGTTAGAAGAAAATAGGCAGTGCTGTTTAAGTGCTCCCCTTGTAGCACAAGAACTTCCCTCCATCAGTAGAACACATGCATCTGGAAATTCCTTAATTTACAAATGTCAACACCTGAATATAGAAATTTACAGGTATATTAGAACCTGCAAATAATTGCACAGTCAAAAAATTGTCCAGAGAAACCACAGTGCACTTGACCCCACTGCTCATGTGACTCCTCGGGGAGTCCACTCAGTCTACAAAATCAGCAGAAAACCGGTCAAGCCAAAGAACATCAAGTTTGGACTATTTAGTTTCAGGATAGTTGCATCCGGCTGCAGTAGCCCGAAGCTCAGCACAGGGAACTAAGTGAAACTTGTTTACTTAGACCACAGAGAGCAGGATCAGCAGTAAAAAGCAATGTTTTCTATGATCCCATGTTTAAAGCTATAAGTCTTAGAGGAACAAAACTAATCCTTACCACATAAAAAATATCTTTGAAGGTCTAACCCACTCTAATGCCATAATGTAATTTCCCTCTTTTTCCATTTCAACCATTACTGGCTACTTAGATATTTACCAGAGCACCTCATATGCCTCCATCAGAGCATTCACTTGCCTCTCTAAGGGAAGGACTGTGCTACTTAACTGTCTGATAAGTACCATGAGCAGTTAGAGCACTACATAAATAACAGGTTATATCCAGGAACATGTGAGAGACACTGGGCCCAAACAGCCACGTGTCCTCCCCAAAAATTTACTACCATTGTCAAAATCTGTGCAGTCAAGTTACACAGGAGAGAGAATTTAAGGAATAGATCTCTCTCTAGCATAACCTACACTTTTCTTGAGATGGGGAGTAGTCAGCAGTGCTCAGAGACACATCAACAGACTGGGGTCCAGGAGACGGGCACAGGAAGGATGTGCCCTGGAAGCACCTCTTTTGTGGCTGCTCCTCACTGAGAGGATAGGCAGAGGGAAGTCTGTGCTATTTTCTGAACGAAGTCTCAAACTGTGAGACTCCTTAATTTCAAGCTTTTGCCATGTTCTCCCTCCCAACGAGCCCTGAATCTTTGGCATTAGTAATGCAACCAGGTGACTCCTTTACTGCTCTGTTAACTGCTGGGTCACAGGTGTTTTGGGGTTGGTGTCATTTGGGATCTTGTACACAGCACAGCAGATGCCTCCCAGTAGTGGCCTGTGCTCACGTGTGCTCAGCTATTAGGAACAATTCCCAGGAAAACCCAATATCCTGTGCCCTCCATATTGTCGTGGGAGCCTTCACACTTAGAGAGGCACCCACTGTGACTATACCTGCAAGAGACCATTAATCACATGAGCAAGACACTTTTCCTATTATGCCATGCAAAGCAGAACTCCCATCCATTAGAATGTATTATAGAACAAAATGTTCTTTTAGATTGATTTCCATACCACTAAATACCAGAGTAAAGCTCAGCTTCAAGTTGTCCTGCAAATTCATGCTTTCGCTGTTGTACTGCACCATTTTCTTGGGGTACATGAAGATTACAAAACAGGCTTAGTAAAATCTGATGGAACAGTTTTCTCTCTTTTTTAACTGGGCTTATTAAAAAACCTGAACATCTGCCCCTCCCATCCCCCCCCAAACAAACAAACAAACAACCCTACTACAATCAAAAAAAAACCTCCAACCCCTTGAGAAAACCCAAAAAATCCCCAAACAGTTTGCTTCTGGAAATTTGACAGGGCTGGGTTAGACACATGGGAAAAATTCCTCCTCCCAACATGTCCCCACATTAATATTATAATACTGGAATGGATTTTCCTGGAGATATTGTGGAGCATCCATCACCAAAGATCTGAGGGGGAAAAGGGTTAAGCAAACATTTGAGAGGCAAAGCATCAGCATAAACCAACACAGGCTGGTACTGCCCTGGGATGGCAGAGTGTACTGACTGCCTCTTGGGAGACCTCCAAGCCTATTTTCCTATGATTGTAAACCGTGTTTGTGTGTGTTTTTCCCCACAAAATGCAAACCTACATAGCCCAAGAGAAAGACTGTGTTTAGTTTGAAGTTATACAAGAAAGTGCATGTCTAGGGGGGTAGAAGTGGGAAAGGTTAAGAACTTCAAACACATCCAAAAGTATAGTCTTATTTTCAACATTGGCTTGAATATGTTTCACATTGCTACAAAACTCTCAAATATACAAATGATTTATTGTGGTGGTTTGAAGGGGCTGAGTTGATGGACAGGGTTTTAGACCAATCGCTTCTCACGATTTTGCATATAAAAGGGGGCTGGTGAGGGGAAGTGCACTCTTCTTTTCCGGTCCCTCAGCCGGGAGGGGTGGCGGGGCCGGGCC